>CEMM01320993.1:0-13754 GCA_900068975.1 Hygrocybe conica | reverse complement strand
AATGGCATACAGGTTCTGATCTGACGCACCGACCCGCCATCGCTTGATCGACTTCGGCGATGTTGCACCGACTCTTGCAACTCGGTTGGTTTGCACCGATTCCAAGGTACCTAGAGCGGATACCGAATTCGATGCAGGATGCCCTCGTATCGGTGCACGAGCACTGACAGTACATTGGGTGAGTCAGTTCATCTGCACTGAACCTAGAGCATGTACTGAAGTCGGTGCAGGTGCTCTGACACCGGAGGACGCCCTCGCATCGGTGCACAAGCACCGACAGTATATTGGGTGAGTCGGTTCTTTTGCACCAAACCCAGAGCGTGTAGTGAAGTCGGTGCAGCTGCACCAACGCAGGAGGACGCCCTTTCATCGGTGCACAAGCACCAACAGTCTATTGGGTGAGTTGGTTCTTCTGCACCGAACCCAGCGCGTGTATTGAAGTCGGTGCAGGTGCACCAACACAGGAGAACGCCATCGCGTCGGTGCACGAGCACCAACTGCTCGATACTGGGTGAGTCAGTTCTTTTGCACCGAACCCAGCATGCGTACTGAAGTCGGTGCAGTTGCACCAACACAGGAGGACGCCCTCGCATTGGTGCATGAGCACTGACAGTATATTGGATGAGTCGGTTCTTCTGCACCGAACCCAGCACGCGTATTGAAGTCGGTGCAGGTGCACCAACACAGGAGAACACCATCGCGTCGGTGCACGAGCACCAACCACGCGATACTGGGTGAGTCAGTTCTTTTTCACCGAACCCAGCATGCGTACTGAAGTCAGTGCAGCTGCACCAACACAGGAGGACGCCCTTGCGTCGGTGCACAAGCACCGACAGTCTATTGGGTGAGTTGGTTCTTCTGCACCGAACCCAGCGCGTGTATTGAAGTCGGTGCAGGTGCACCAACACAGGAGAACGCCATCGCGTCGGTGCACGAGCACCAACCGCTCGACACTGGGTGAGTTGGTTATTTTGCACCAAACCCAGCATGCGTACTGAAGTCGGTGCCGCTGCACCAACACAGGAGGACGCCCTCGCATCGGTGCACGAGCACCGACAGTATATTGGATGAGTCAGTTCTTCTGCACCGAACCCACAACGCCAACTGCAGTCGGTGCAGCTGCACCTACACTGGAGGATGCCCTCACATCGGTGCATGAGCACCGACAGTCTATTGGGTTAGTTGGTTCTTCTGCACCGAACCCAGAGTGTGTATTGAAGTCAGTGCAGCTGGACCAATGCAGGAGAACACCATCGCATCGGTGCATGCCAGTGAGCACCGACAGTATATTGGATGAGTCGGTTCTTCTGCACCGAACTCAGAACGCCAACTGTAGTCGGTGCAGCTGCACCTACACTGGAGCACGCCCTCGCATTGGTGCACAAGCACCAACAGTATATGGGGTGAGTCGGTTCTTCTGCACTGAATTCACTGCACACCTGAAGTCGGTGCCTACCTCAGTGCAGCCATCCGGATTCTTTCACTGCAGCAGCAGCAGCACACCTGGAATTGGATACACATCAGTCTAAAAACATGGTCGAGTATCCTATCAATCTTCCGCCCGCCCCTCCTTCCCCTAGCTCCATATTCCTCGGATATGCACCTCTCCCCGCCTCATCGCCTCCACCGCTTCGCCTCCCACCTGTCGGGTCCGTTCACACTTCCCCCACCAAGGCCCTGCGAGCTCCTGTGCAAAGTAGACCACGCATTCCCTCCAAACGTCGCCGTGTCACTCAAGAGCATTCTCTCTTCTCTGACCATGGCGTCCATGAGCCTCCGCCCTCTCTTTATGACAACGGCGATGGCGGATCATTACCAGGTATCATGTCTGTGGAAGCACCTCAAGTGCCTCAAGACCACTCCATTGACCTCACGGACTACGATTTCTATGTTGAAGCAGTTAATGCCGATGCAGCTGGCTTTTGTCAACTCTCAGTCAATCTTTTTGTTGTTCAAGGCTGGAACAGTCGAACTACTTCAGCTACCGTTCGTTATTTCTTCTCATTCGTGCAATGCCGTCAATCTGATCTCACCATTCTATCTGTAGAAACACTGGTATCACCTGCAGCGAAATGTGATTGGTGATGCCTGCGAGATATTGTGTCTATGTCCGAATCAATCCAACCGTTGCGTCCACCATCACTTTCTGTTAGAAAGTGGTGAAGAAAGGTTCCCGAGAGATGGCTTGTATTCAACCCGTCAGTTCTCTGTTGCTCCGTGCTGCCATTCCGTTCAGCTGTAGTTTCTAGAGGATGTCAACGTCGTTTTGTTCTCAAGGCTGCTTATGCATGAGGATACATATGCTGAGCAATTCTCTGTACCTTCACACACGCAAAGGGGTGTCAAAAGCCGCGCAATTGTGCATCACGAGGGGAGGCATGACGGAAATGGTCTCTGGACATGTTCAAAAGACTCACTTGGAAACTGTGCCCACATCAAGCTCGCCAAAGACCATCTTCAAAAGCTGCTGACTTCCGATCCATTGGCGGAAGATACAGGAGACAGTCATCAAACTATGGATATCCCAGGCAAGTGATGTGGTTGCGGTGAATCGTGACACTTTAGTTAACTTGTTTCTAGTTCGTCGTGCATCACAGGACGACCAAAGCATCTCTTATCTACCCATCCTTCCACCCATCTGGGCGTCCTTGCCATCTGATCCAAAGCTATACAACCACCCTTCACCACTTCGTGCTAGCCCTAGCCTCGTCACTTTAGATGAAACGTCCTCGTGTCTGTGTGGGTCAAAATATGTTGCGGCAGTCAACAGCACTGTCGTGCAGAAGCCTTGTGTCATTTATGGACTCAGTGAACCGTATGAGACCCAGATCCAACTTCAGTCCTGCCCCACGTGCTCACCGTCACAACGACGCTTCATCGGGGCTGACGGGCGCAATATCGGGATTTTTAACTTCAATAATCGGATCCTGTTCACCCACGAGCTCCTCAACGACTATACCAGCGCATACACGTCGTCAGAAACACCATTCACGGCCTGGGTCTCAGTAGTCTCCCGACGATACACCTCACGAGGATCCACGCGATTTGTTAGCGAAGACATGTTTCGCGCAGCCTGGTTTGCTTTTGTGAAGCTTCAGCTATTCGAAGCCGATATGCAATGCCCGAAATGCGGCCCACACCCTGAAGACGTCATATGGGACGGTGTGACATTGGCCTTTGGCCGAAAACACATTGAATCGTCTCTTCGACCACCTACCACGTGTCACAACAAATCGGTTGTACGCATCTGTCAGTACGAGAGCCATCAACAACTTATCCCATCGTCCGCTACGAGGAAGCTGCTCAAGAAGGTCCTGACGGGGCGGTCCCTGTTGATTGGGCCAGAGGAACTCAAAAATCCAAAAAACAATGTGGAACGTGTCTCTGATGATGACGGGTCTGCATGTGAAGACGTTGACACGCCAACCATGGGCTGTAGGGCTACACTCGGAAGAAAAGAGGCCGCCGACCTCCTATCTCGCATCCGGGCTATCCCTACTGTTATCGAAAAACTCCGTGCGCTCGATCCCGCTCTGGGCACCGCCTTTGAAGAGAATTTCGGTCCAGGTACCTTACTCAGTCAACGCGAGGCCCCTCCTGTCTACCGGCGTTTTTTTGCACAGGTTTGGTCGCTGCTTTCATGTGGTTCATTGATATTCTGACACCATCTTAGATTGCTGCCGAAGACTCTGTCTTGCAGCTTATCACCCGGCCAGCTCTAAAGGATCTCGCGATCTTCAACGCAGAACCATCTGTCCGTAATGCGTCATGCCTCGTCAGCATTCCTGTTCTGTACGATGTCTTGAAACACGAAGAGGAAAACGGCCAATACCCAGCCACAATTCTTCAGGTGTGCAAGTGGGTCCACGATCGAGCTGCGCTTGTACTGGAGCTTTTGATTGTCCATGATACCCCTCCCTCGGATCCAACTGCTTCGGACTTGGACGGTGACTGGCGAAAGGTTTGACTACTTTATTCCTTGATGGTTCTGCGATTAATCAGATATACATTTCAGACTGGGTGCTGCTACAGTATGCCTCAGATTCGACACCGGCCCAAATATCCCAACCTTCAACATGATGTCAAGCGTGAGCCAAGCATCAACCGAGGTGGCAAGTGCTCCAAGTATTATTCCACATATGGAGAACAACGTTTGACTGGCGGCATCATGTGCGCGTGGTGCACGCACAGCATCTGTTATGGGTTTCATTGCATCCCTCATGGAGAAGGTCGGAACGACGTTTTTTCGGCCATGATCACCCGATGGATCGTACCACCTAAAACGGTCGTTTACGACTTCGCCTGTGCCCTGGGCCCGTACTGCATGACCCGAGAACCTGATTTTTTTGCTGATACACAGTTTCTTATCGACGGTTTCCATGCCAAGGATCATACCAAGTGTTCGCCCGCTGCATTCCTCTCGACCTATTCTGATATCAATCCACGACTGGCACGTATCAACTCCAGTGCGGCGGAATGTGGAAACAGTGGCATCACTCGGATTCGCAAATCTGTGAGTTATATGACGCAGCGCCGAGCGATATCATACACGAAGGTTTTCCTCTCTATTTGGAATCGCATTAAAATTAGGAGAATGCTCGGTTTAGACAACTCGATACGGTCGTGGAAATAATATTCTAGATCTTTGATACGTGTCCTCGAATGGCCTGCCTTGTGACTGAGATCCAACCCATTGCTTCGGTGTGCAACAATGATCCTAACCATACCGGGCAAGGTACGTAGACGACCCGTATACATATGCAAATCCTCACTTCGTCATAGTCAGGTACACGCCGAAAAATACAAATCCTCACTTCGTCATAGTCAGGTACGCGCCGAAAAATAAATATCTATTTTGATAATTCTGCCATTTAAGCAGGCACAAACTCACTCCGAGAATCGAGCATGCCGCGTTCCCCCTCCAAAGCCCGTCACTGCAAGCGGTGCCCTGGTCGCCCGTTGCTCAAAGAATGCGTCCATTCCAAAGTTCATAGGAAGAAACAGCGGGCGGCAGCTCTCTCATGCGACACCTCTCCTGCCAGTCCTCCTCAAACCCCTTCGCCTCTGCGTCAGACCCCTACCGGCTCTGACATTGCCGATGATGTGTTTGGAGCACCATCCCAGGTTTCCAACGATGTGGTAACATGCCCTCATAACTCAACTACATACAGCAGCGCTAAATAACCATTCCAGATTGACCCCATGTTACTTGCTTCCGAGACGGACACACCCGGGCTGGGGCTCGTTGATTTGGACTCGGACCTCACATCAAGCACCACATCTTCACAGGGGAGGTGTGTCCAACCTTCACTGACCCCATGACGCCCTAACGACTCAGACATGTCTCATTAAGCTTATCTACACCGTCTCGGCACCGTGTATCCCAGTCCAACCCCATCTATGGTAAGGTGGCGGGTGCCATGCGTGGCAATCAAGAATGGGGTTCGTGCGCCATCCGTTTCTGTCTCAAGATTGACGCATTCATCACAACAGCGTAGTGTTCCCTCGAACCAAAGCACTTCGTCCAGCAAAAACACAAGTGACCGAGGCTTCGTTACGATTCAGTCGGGAGATTATGAACATTTTCTCACGTGTGCGTACCCTCTTCATGCATAGACCACCGATCCCTTTCTGATTTTCGTAGTGTGAGCGTCTATCTCACGAGACTGACTGCTGGCTCTTCATTGGTGCCCAACACCCGTTCGCACACAAACCATTTGTCCACTACTCCTCAGAGCGAATCAGACGAGATGCTCAGACCCAAGTGACAGATTTTGCTTCCAGGTTTGGTGTTTTGTGTTCGAGCCTTATTGCGTCACGTCGAGAAGATGCCCTGAAGATGGCGGAGAGATTGGCTGCTATGGCAGAGGCCAAGAGAGTTGCTGAAGATACTGTGAACGAACAGAAGGAGTTGCTTGCTCAGCAGAGTGCTCTTCTTGCTCGCTACGAAGGACTCTTGGGCTCTGCCGCCATCACCACCTGATTACTTTTATTATGTCTCACCATCGATATTGAATATACCACGAGCGCTCTCCCACTGCTCACCTACGTGTTTTTTGATGCCACCACTCTCTCTGAGTTGTTTAAGTTGCTCACAATCCGATGCCACGGGCGCTCTCCCATTGCTTGCCGATTTATGACACCAGGACTCTCTCAGTTGAAGTCGTCCCAGCTGCTCCTCTCGATCATGGTCCCTGGATCTCCTCTCGATCCCTGGATCACAGCGGATGCTTCAGGAAGATCGACTAGACCCGGGCCAGTCCATCTGTCGATGTGCGATGTGCTCCCAGGAATTGGACAAAAGGCATCTGTCGATCGCAACCTGATTGCAACCTGCAGAGCAGAACTTGAAGGCAGGGAGACGGCACACTCATTGCAATGTAGATGCGGTGCTCACGTACTATCACTTCCAGATGACGCACAGGCATGTGAGGACCAGTGGTTTAGTACACTGGGCAACGGGCAAGGCTGCAACTGTCTGAGCGAATTTTGGCCAGGCAGCAGAGGGAAGGTATGTTGTTCCAAAACTATGTGAATATTTGCCGTTCCTCACCGACCTCACACCTCGTATTACGCGTCATTTGACCTGGCTGTTCAATCAGTATGACGTCAGTTTCACTGTTTCTTTTTTGTGATATCCGTCATCGTCTGTTCCACCGGTACGTTAATCAACTCTGAACTTCATGTTGAATCAACCCACACAGGAACGACAATGTGTTGTCAAGCATTGTCAACGAACTGCTTCGTGTGAATGGCATTGACCGAGTTACTATTATGCCCTCGTTTGAGGATTGCAAATGCATGCGTGAGTGGGATTACTATTACTATTCAATTATTCCCTCATTCACAGAATCTGCGTGTGCGGTGTCCTCAACTGAGGAGACCTAACTGTCGCATCAAGGTATGTCTTGACTCGCGGAACCGCATTTTGAGGTTGGACACTGACCCTATTGATAGGAGAATAACCCTAAGCCACTGTTGCCGGCGAAGGATGGCATTGTCCCTCTCATGAGATGACAGTGTACACCAGCCGCTCATAGGCCAGCCATTGTTCCTAGTAGCAATCAATCATGCTGTGTCTGCAATCGCAAAACACAATGGTCTTTAGCGTGAGCAAGGATTTACTTGTCATGACACGATGACTTGAGAAACTGATGCATTGTCCCTCTCCATGACACAACAATGTAGACCAATGGCAGCAGCAGCTGCCAGCCACCAATGGTATCATCTGTGTACATCCACAGCCACTGTTACCACGCCATAGTACCCAGCGGGAGACAACGTCCACTTTCCATGACGTTACGAGGTTCTTGCCATTTCCGAGTTTAGCGACTGGATGCAGAGGATTCATAGTTGCACCGAAGTTGCTGGACAGGAATGCAACAATGCACCTACATCTACAATCGCACGACAGACAATCAACGCTACAATTGATGTTTTTGGTACAACTTTCTTATGTGATTCCTACATTACAGACGGAGCATATATTCCATATCCCTGTCAATAACCCGGCGTGAACCAGAAGTGGCATATGGGAGCTCCGTGATGTGGCTGCATTTCGTGTCAGACGCCATTGTATCATTAGCACTGTGAAGCCACCACTCACTTCAGCCACAGCATTGTCTGCCGCATTCATTTCCAGATTCAGCTGGCTTGATCGGCCCTAGCCTGATCCCTCGTTGCCAGGCCCGTATCAGAATCTCGAATTGCCAATTGTGGACAGGGAGAAAGGATAATCGTCCTGACCTGATAATCAAAACAAAAACAGAATAATCGTCCTGACCTGATAACCCTAAGCAAAAACAGAAAGATGGTCAGGTGGCCAGCCGTCGCAATCAGGCGGCCGGGCCTAGAGGGGAAACAGTAAGGTACGACTTCCTCACCATTCATTCGGGTCCAGCGGTGCCAGGCCCGTTTTGCCGTCTAGAATTGTGGGGTGAACGGACAAGCATCCTGACCTGATGATAAAACCGATAACAGAAATATGGCCACGTAGCCAGCGGACGTGATCAGGCGGCTGGGCCTGGGGGAAACAGTTGACCTCCTCGTTGGGTGGCAGGTGAGACCAGAACACGATACAGGGCTACAGACAGAAATGGGTTGCGTGATGTGCCTGATACACCGTGCAGATCCACATCTTGATGGGAGCCATGAGCGGAATAAGAAAAATAAATATTTAGGCCTGATTGTGACTCACAAGTGCACCATTACAACAATGTCGGCGAATGGAAATCAAGGTGGGTGGCTGGCCGTCGCATTTGGGGGTATTCCTGACTGACAGTGAGCCAGATCTTGAAGCGAAGCGAAGCGAGGCACAAAAGCAGGTCCTGAAGCTTAGGGAGCTCATCAAAAATGCGGAGCAGCAGAAGGAAACGGTGCAACTCAACATTGATAAGCGTAGGGCAGGGGGATCAAAAAGTTTGTATCACTTAGCCTGCTAGTCGATTTGTTGACGCGTTTTGTGAGTAGAAGTGCTTGCTGGAGTTTTGACTCAAATCGCCAACGCAAAGTCGTCGCTTGTTGAGTGGGAGAAAAGAGTTCGAGAGATTGAGGAGGCTATGCTTACGAAAACTGTGCCGGACAGCAGGATTGCTGAACCCCAGATGGTCACGGCCAAAAAGCACTTGACACGGGAACAGGAGCGAGAGAAATTAGCTGCAGAGAGGAAGAAGGAGCTGGAAAAGATCAGTAACGAAAAGAGGAGAGCCGAGCAGAAGAAGATCGACGCGAACGGGGCTGCGGCGCGTAAGCTGGCTGAACAGATGCAGATCGAGGCAAACGAGGCCACGGCACACAAGCTGGCCGAGCAGAAGGCGGCCGATGAGGCTGAGGCCACAGCGAGGAAGGAAGCTGAGCAGAAGAAGATCGACGCAAACGAGGCTGCGGCGCGTAAGCTGGCTGAACAGATGCAGATCGAGGCAAACGAGGCCACGGCACACAAGCTGGCCGAGCAGAAGGCGGCCGATGAGGCTGAGGCCACAGCGAGGAAGGAAGCTGAGCAGAAGAAGATCGACGAGGCTGAGGCTGCAGCGCGTAAGCTGGCCGAGGAGAAGGCAGTTGACAAGGCAAACGAGGCCACGGCGCACAAGGAAGCCAAGCAGAAGGCAATTGATGAGGCCGAGCAGAAGAAGATCACTGCCAGTACCATCACAGCCGGCATCAGCACTCAAGATGCCATTGAAGTCGAGGATAACGATACGAACCTTTCTCATGCAGTGGCACCGAACAATTCCGAGTCGGGTACCACGCCTTCCAACAATGCAAAGAACACTCATGCAGGGAAAGGCAAATCGAAGGTGAAACCCTCTAAGAAAGCGGGGGCATCGGCTGCACCTGACGGTCAAGTCGCTGAGGGAGGTGGTAAACGAAAGCGGACAGTCTCGAATGCTCCTGTTGTGGATGATGCTGAGAAGAAACGTCGTACTTTGCCTCGTTCGTGTTCTTGAACCTGTTGGACTGATCTGGTTGCTAATGAGCATTTGCAGCGATGCAGCGATGGGTGGAGATGACGCCATTCGAGAGGCAGAAACGGCAAGGTGCGTCTCGGCGTCTCAGCAGAGTTGAGGATCCATACACTGACATGGTCGGCAGCTGAAGGAGAATCGGCGGTGAACGAGTTCCTCCGAGCTCAGGCTGCGGGGAAGAAAAGTCCTCAACTCCCGGTCCAGATTCGAAACTTGATCAGAAACGTACAGGTTTTCGTGCCTCGTGGTGGTACAACAAATCGAGAGCTGGCTCTCGATTGCTTCAAGTTGACCAATGGCCACCGTATGTGCCAATTCCACCAGGCGAGGTGTAAGCGACAGGGTGCAATTGATGGCGAGAATGACGGCACAAAGATCGGGGAATTCCAGGTGATGGGTGTGCCCTACAAGAAGAACATTAGTGCGAAACCTGAGCCTGAGGATGACTCGGACGAGCCTGAAGCTCCCAGTGCTCCCGCTGGCGTACCCGAAGGCTTCATGGATTGCGGCTGCAGTGAAGAGGCGGTTTTGTTTGAGTTTTTCTTTTGGAAGACTTGGACAATCACTTCACCATCAACCGGCGTCACTGAAGGCTGGTCAGACCAAGTTCTCGATCCTCGATCGCGCCTCTTCGTAGTCACCGCTTTCAAGGCTGCTACCAAGTTATCACTTGACGACATGTACACAAAAGGCTTGAACGCGCAAAATTATCGGCGGGCGATACTGACCATGCAGATCGAGAGGTTTACGAAGGAGTTGAAGGAGATGGACAAGCCTGAGGGTGAGGGTGCCGAGGATGCGATAGATGTGGACATCTTGAGGATCGCCAGGTCTCTAGCGCCCTCAACTTCAACGGGCAAGTATCACAATGACGTGTAAATATCAATACTGACATTATTTGCGGACCAAGACTCGGATCGGACAAGAAAGATATATCGCTATCGAGGTAAATACAAATGTAGATCGATGTGGCGTGCAACGCGACCCTTCAACCATTCCACCAAGGCCTTGTTGAGGTCGGCTGTGGAGTACCGACGGTTGAGCTCACGGGCAGCTTTGAAATATATACCAGGCTTGAAGTCAACGACATGTGTAACGGTCGTGAGGCTGGTGTAGCGACCACTCTGATCTACATAGGCTACTCCGAGACAGAAGGAATCCGGGCCTCGTTCTGCCATGTTATTGCGCACGTGTTCCGATGTGGAGGGACGAATAAAATCGAGAGTCGGGATGGGAAGAGTGGAGACCCTGAAAATACGGAAGTAGCGCCAATTGTTGGGGGGGAAAGTGGGGTCACATTGAATGCTGAACACGACGCAGTTTGTATCCGCAGCTTCTCGAAAGGCGGAGGCGAGATGACGGGGAGAAGAAGGAAAAGTGGCCGCTCCCAGGCGGTAAAGCGCAACGAATAGGAGGTCTGATAGGTGGTGGTACGCAAATCCCCGGGTTATGCTATCGGAAGCATCGGCTGCTTGGGCACATAAGCGTCGATGTACACGTTTCCACTCTGCTTTCGCACATCGTTTGGACTGGGAAGGGGATAAGACATCAAAAGGACTCAAGGAATCGAAGAAACAACGTACACAGTAGGTTCGAACTTGGCACTGGGCACAGAGAAGGCGATCTTTCTTGGACACAACGGTATCACAGTTGCCGCACTGGTGGTCGGAGGATGTGACTGTTAGAAGGAAGTCACTGAGAGTGGTTTGCAAGTCCTGTAGCGTGTTAGAATACTGGCATGTGAGAGGGACAATAACGAACCATAATGTGAGTGAGTGGGGGAAGGCAGAAAGGCAGTGTTTGATTGTTCCACGAGTCAGTCCATATCAGACGAAAAATATTTGAAGAAATAAATCTATCAAAGGAATGTCTGTAAATGGTCAGTGAATAACGGGTGCCTGAGACGATCAACATAGTCAGTGCTTCTGCACCAACGGGAGGCCAAACGTTGTATTGGTGCACCTGCACTGATGTGGGACGCGAAAGGGTGCACTGAAGTTGGTGCGCAGGCACCGATCGTCCGAGTCGTCGATGTGGTGTTGCTGCACCGAGGTCAGTCACCGTTGGTTCGGTGCAGAAGCACTGAGACCAGAGCACGCACCAAAGCTGGTGCGCAAGCACCGACCATGGAGTTGGTGTTCCTGCACTGAGGTCCGTGGGTGTGGTGGTCTCGGTGCAGATGCACCGACACAAAAGCACGCACCGGAGTTGGTGCACGGGCACCGATCAGCGTCGATGTGGTGTTCCTGCACCGAGGTCAGTCAGCGTTGGTTCAGTGTAGAAGCACCGAGACGAGAGCACGCACCAAAGCTGGTGCGCAAGCACTGACCATGGAGTTGGTGTTCCTGCACTGAGGTCCGTGGGTGTGGTGGTCTCGGTGCAGATGCACCAACACAAAAGCACGCACAGAAGTTGGTGCACGGGCACCGATCATCATCGATGTGGTGTTCCTGCACCGAGATCAGTCAGCGTTGGTTCAGTGCAGAAGCACCGAGATCCAAGAACGCACCGAAGTTGGTGCGTAGGCACCGATCATCAAGTGGGTGCTCCTGCACCAAGGTCAGTGAGTTTGGTGGTTTCGGTGCAAATGCACCGATGCGAAAGGACGCACCGAAGTTGGTGCGCATTGAAGAAGCACCAGTCAATAGATCGCGCCTGTGCATGCTTTGTTTGTTCGCTCTGAAATCTTCAGAGCGAACAAACAAGGCCAGGCTGTGCTTCCTAATTAGGAAGTGACACGTAAGCTAGTGTTTGGGTACATTCGCTTACGTGTCACCGTCCTAATTTGGACGGTGCCACGTAACACGAAAAAACAGGAGCACCGACACGAAAGTATGCACCGGCATTGGTGCAGAAGCACTGACCATCAAATGGTGTTCCTGCACCAAGGTCAGTCAGAGTCAGTGTGTTGGTTCGGTGCAGAAGAACCGAGATGACGTACCAAAGTTGGTGCGCAGGCACCGACCATCAAGTTGGTGTTCCTGCAGTGAGTATGGTGGTTTCGGTGCAGGAGCACCGACACAAAAGCACGCACCAGAGTTGGTGCACGGGCACTGATCGTAGTCGATTTGGTGTTCCTGCACCGAGGTCAGTCAGTATTGGTCTGGTGCAGAAGCACCGAGACGAGGGGACGCACCAAAGTTGGTGTGCAAGCACCGACCGTGGAGTTGGTGTTCCTGCACCCAGGTGCGTGGGTGTGGTGGTCTCGGTGCGGATGCACTGACACGAAAGCACGCACCGGAGTTGGTGCGCAGGCACCGATCATCGTCAATTTGGTGTTCCTGCACCGAGGTCAGTCACCGTTGGTTCGGTGCAGAAGCACCGAGATCCAAGGACACACCGAAGTTGGTGCACAGGCACTGATCATCAAGTCGGTGCTCCTGAACCAAGGTCAGTGAGTTTGGTGGTTTCGGTGCAGATGCACCGATGCGAAAGGACGCAGCGAAGTTGGTGCGCAGGCACCGATTGTCGTCGATTTGGTATTCCTGCACCGAGGTCAGTCACCGTTGGTTCGGTGCAGAAGCACCGAGACGAGAGCACGCACCAAAGTTGGTGCGCAAGCACTGACCATGGAGTTGGTGTTCCTGCACCGAGGTGCGTGGGTGTGATGGTCTCGGTGCGGATGCACTGACATGAAAGCACGCACCGGAGTTGGTGCGCAGGCACCGATCATCGTCAATTTGATGTTCCTGCACCGAGCTCAGTCAGCGTTGGTTCGGTGCAGAAGCACCGAGATCCAAGGACACACCGAAGTTGGTGCACAGGCACTGATCATCAAGTCGGTGCTCCTGAACCAAGGTCAGTGAGTTTGGTGGTTTCGGTGCAGATGCACCGATGCGAAAGGACGCAGCGAAGTTGGTGCGCAGGCACCGATTGTCGTCGATTTGGTGTTCCTGCACTGAGGTCAGTCAGCGTTGGTCCGGCACCGAGATCCAAGGACACACCGAATTCGGTGCGCAGGCACCGACTGCGGAGTTGGTGTTCCTGCACCGAGGTGAGTGCGTGTGGTAGTTTCGGTGCAGAAGCACCGACTCACCTCCAGTCGTCAACCTGTATGTGGGTGTAGCGGAGCATGCACCGCTCTCTCATTTTTCACCCTGGTGCTCCTCCATCCACTGCCATCATCTGCTCATATGGTGTCATCCTCGCTCGATACGCGATTTGGTGCTGCCGTTCCAACGCCAATACGTTCCCTGGACTCGGTCCAAATGAACCGTGTCGAAGAGTCAGTGCAACCAAACCGAGGCCGATCCCCTTTTTGGTGCGTCAGATCAGAACCTGTATGCCATT
>CEMM01320977.1:0-13545 GCA_900068975.1 Hygrocybe conica | reverse complement strand
TCCCAGGCGACGAACAATACCGCGCCCAACTCGCCCCCCTTATCGACCTCGAAGACCGACTCATCCATCTCCTCTCCTCCTCACACGAAGACGAAGCCGTCAACGTCGGCCCAACCCCAATCGGATGGGAACACTACAGCCAATCTCCAGCCCACACCAACGGGCACTCCCCCAGCTGGTCGAACGGCCGACCTGCTCCGAAAATACTCATCCCACCTGACCGCCCGTTCGCTTCCTCACCAACATCCCCGGCTTCCTCGAGCACCCACCAGACACCGATAACACCCGCCTCCTCCACTCGCGAACTCAACGGTCGATCAAAAAAAGCGGAAGTGGCCGTGCACACCACCACGAACTGGAAAAAGGCGTTCTCACTCGGCGGGAAGGATAAGAGCCCCAAGAGCGCGCATACAGGCGAGATCGAGGGCTGGTGGGAGGATCTAGACGATCCGGTGCACGCTCTGAACAGCTGTGCGCCGGCCATGCTCCGTTTGTGGAAAGATGAAAATGTCCGGCAGCAATTGCGGGAGAGGAAGTTGAGATTGGAGGAAAGCAGTGGATTGTGAGTGTCCGCACCCATAGCATCGGTTCCGTGTGCTCAACTGTTGGTCACTCAAGCTATCTTGACGAGATTCCGCGCATCACAGCCAAGAAATGCATTCCCACTGACGGTATAGTTGTTTGCCTGCATGCAGTGATTCTGATGGCTTACAGTAATGATTTCTCAGATGATGCTCTCAAGGCTCGACTCAAGACGGTGGGCGTCATTGAACATTCGTTCACTCTTGCCCGAGGCTACCAGCGCGGTGTCGAATGGAAGATATATGACGTGGGCGGTGCACGCAGCCAGAGAGCGGCGTGGGCGCCTTGCTTCGAGGATGGTGAGGAGACTTGCACCACTGTATTCGCATGAACATTTCTTTTTCTAACGGACACCCAGCCAGTAAACGCCATATTTTCCTCACCCCTATATCAGCATTCGATCAAGTGCTAGCAGAGGTCGGCCACTCCCGTAAAGCGCCATTGATCATCATTAAACCTACACTAGCAGGATGCACGAGTCAACCGATTAGAAGACTCTGGAAGTCCGTTGTCTCGAACAAATTGCTCGCAAAGGTCAACATCCTCAACAAATGCGACTTGTTACCGTACAGGTACAATGAACGGATCATGATGCCCCAACGACTACTATCTCGAAATGTGCGCTTTTGTGACCACCCATAGTCGAGCCATCACTGACAAAATCCGATGCACCGTCCAGATGTCCGGAATAAATTCGGCGCCCTGCACCAATCCTTCACATCCAATCGTGAAAGAGAGCTATTCAGTACGTCTCCGGTGTACCACGCGACGCGAAGCTTGTGCGACTCATCATTCCACAGTCCATCTCACATCTGTCACGGACTGGAGGCGAACGTCCATTATCATCACCAACGGTGCGTTTCACAGCCCCAGATTCGGACAAGCCCAGGTGGCTGATCAACGGGCATCACTACCCTTTTACCAGTGCGAGATGTCATTGTCAAGGGGAATCTGCAGTCCATGGCATTGGCTTGCTATACCAACGTAACCCGTAACCTCAGGCGGTTGATCTAGACCGCAACTAGGCCGCTTGCATCGCGATTGCGATCGCAAATTTCGGGACACTCATTCAAGCGCAAGTCCTCCGGTCCTGGCGAAATTCAAGTGCGTTGTGTCACCGAGAGTCTCGTTGGTGCTCGAGTCGCTCCAGCGTTGCATCATTTTTTCTCTGAGTCTAGTGTCCAGTCACAGCGGAGGATAATTTGATGGAGGGGCAGTGGCGGATGCACACACAGTCACGAGATAGCCTGTGGCAGAAAAGCGGGAGGTGCCCAGGGCGAGAGAACCTCCGTGGACTGTGCCCCCCATAAACCGGGCACCCAAGGATGCGCGCTTGTCGTTGATGATAGAGAGCTAAAGAGACTTACGCTTCAGTGTTGTGCTTTTCCCGCTCTCGCGAGATGACCGAGAAGTAAGACCTTAACCTCGGATGCACTGGCCTTCTTCTTGCTCTCCTGCCTAATCATTTCGTCAATGCCGTCGCTAATTTTCGTCGCCTGATGTTCAACAAGGAGCCGCTTCTCAGACAGCGGCATAGTTACACCGCATGTGATTCTAGCACTAAAGCGGAACGCCGTCCCCGTCGGAGTCTAGATTTTGTGACAACGGCGCACACTCGATATGCCGAAGGCACCCAAAACGGAACGGAGAATTGGCTCGCAATGCAAAACGGATCGCCGCACAACAGCACCCGAAACCCCCAAACGAGAAGGTCCTTTAGGATTGGACGGGTCAGTGTAGTATTGCTTCCGAGCCGGAATGCACCTATAACCGAGTTGCATCAGATCACCACTCGAAACGTTCATGTGGCAGAAGTTGGGAAAATTGCTCTCCGAGGCAACATCCATGTTCGAGCAGCGATGTAAGCGCCGACCGCACGACCGTGAAGTAACTTTGAACAAAGTAAGGTCCGTCATGTCATCGACATTGTTCATAGGCGCTTCAATGACGCCGCAGACGTTGTGGCTGACCTGTGCATGTCCGGACAGGAATCACATCATTCAGTTTCGGGACTCTCTGGTTCGGCCATCAGAGCCCGGAGCACCGGTGATGGAGTCCGAGTTGCTTTATATCGCGTGTAACGTAGCTTTGGCAACCCTCAATCCAAGTACGTCAATTGAATTTATAACACTCGTCAAGACATGCTTACCCTCTTTACGAATGAAAAGAACGAACAGGTTTTGATGCGGAGCACTTTGTGGGACGTGTCAACGACCCTGATACGAAGAAGGACAAGAAACTCAGCGGTTTTTTCGATTTGGCCGTTGATATTGGGGTTGTCAATGATCCGACTATGATAATGGACAATGCGGGCCGAGTCTTGGCTTGGCATCTGCCGGATATCCTGAGTTCTGCTAGAATCGTAGGTTCTCATTTTTTTAATAAAAAAAAACAAGGGGATGCCGATATGATTTTGTATACAGGAACAGATCAACACCTGCACAGAGTGTATAGGAGACCTATTAAATGACAGCTATGCAAATGGAGTGAAGCAGACTCAGAAGAAACGAACCACCAACTGGCGTTCCGACCCGAAAAATTATCGCTTCCCTCATTCTCCACGTTTCAATCCAGGAAATGTGAATTTCTCGCCAGGCTGGTTTGCACAAGCCCATGAAGTAGGATTTTTTCTGTTCATTCATTTCCAAGTTCTGACGCACACGCTATCATGTTCTTGTCAGAGAAATGTGGATACTATCCTTCCATCGGCATCCCTTCGTGAAGCATCTGCCTTACCTTGGTTGGTGGGCATGAACCAACCCACCGTCTTGCTGAATGCCATCACTGCCCTCACACACCGATCGCTTTATCTGGCTGGTTTCGATGCGATTTCCGGACTCAAAGAGTCAGAAACCCTCATCCACGCCACCAAAATTGAAACACATCCTCACGTTCAGTCGTGGAATTCAGTTTTCAGTGGCATCTCCGTGATAACCAACAGAATCACTCCAGAGCACCGAGACACTGGGGGGGCATTTCCATGGTCCGATCTCCTCCTCAGCTGCGGCACACACCACACAGCATCCCTTCATTTGAAGGACCTCAAAGCACAGCTTTCGTACGCCCCTGGAACAGTTGTTATGGTTTGTGGTAAGGTTCTGAACCATTTTTTACCGGAATGGTCTGGTGGGGAACGGATCTGCATTGCACACTGGATGCGTAGGGAGGTCCATCGCGCGCTGGATGTTTTTCACCCAAGTTGGTGCTGGCAGAGCTGCTTCCTCCATTTAATGAATAAAGCGTTCGTCACACAGCAGAAATGGGGAAGAAAGGATGGCGGACGTCGGAAACAATCTCGATAGCTACATGTAGTTACATCAATAACTATCTAATGACAACCCTATCCGAGTCGGCCATTTGGCCGGATTGATTACCATCGAATGTACGACCTGTCGAATTGCGGTTCGAATTGTGTCGCATCAGTGACTTCGAAATTATCGGCGGCATGAAGGCAGCGAAGGAACGGCATGACCACGACTTGTTCCATGTTCGCGACTTGGATGATAGCACGAACAGTTCCGCACAGTCCCGATGGAGCTACTGGCAATGATGAGCTGTGGAAAAAGCATGAGAGCGGGTCGGGGATAAAAGATGCGACATACAGAGGTCAGTGAGCGTCACAGCCTCAGGCTTGAGAAGTGACTCGCACAGCCTGAGGACACCAGCAATGTGCCAGGGCCTGGGGGCCTGCTCCACGGGCGCACGAGTTTCTCGAGTGTTCAGTTGCGAGTGTTAGTGCCAGTGTGATCATAGCGAACTTGAAGTTACAGTCTGCCAGCCTGAGGGAGTCAGACACCATGATCGCCAGTGCGTGTATTCAACAGCATGAGACTCGCTCACCTCCAGATCGACAGAGACCAATCAAACAGAGTCCTTCTCTGTCATTTTGCATGAGGCGGGGTCACCGTCTCCCGCCGGGCGGGCCCGGGCCGACTCGGAGGCAACAAAGATCGGCGGAAACGACCGACCAAAATTGTAACCTTCAGTTTCCGCACTTTACGAGCGACGAACGAAATGTCAACGACGCTACGAAATGAGACGGCAGCAACAAAGAGGATGGAAACTGGCTGGGTGCTCCAGGTAGTAGTAGGTGTGAACGAGTTGATTTCGTATCCCTTTCACTGACCTACCCTTCGCGTCACTACTACTCGGTCCACACCCTTCCCCCACTTCTCCACAACGAACGGTGAGCCAAAACGACCCCCTTTTTGGTTCAGAAGGCTATATTGACCGAGAGTTTGGATCTCGTCTCAGGCTGCCACCGCGCTAACTTACTCGCTTCGGAACTGGCTTATGACTCCATCCTCCACATTCGCTCCCCTTTCGTCGACAGTCCACAGCTGCAGCACCTAATCCACCCAATTTCATCCACGTCATCGACAGGAACGCACTCCGACTCGCCGCAGCCAACGTCGCCGACGCCCTTTCATCGCTAGAAGATACGGCGACGGCATTAGTCAACGCTATAGCTTGCTTCACACCGTGTATTTTTTTTTACGACACCGTCCTTAACGCTCTCGCAGACTGGCACGTCGCGTGGGAGTCGGGATGCGAGGTCTCAAAGAAAACCAACGGTGGAACGACAAACTCGACCGTGCCGAGCAGCGAAAACCAACACGAATCGTCATCGCCGTCGAACGCGCCGAACGACGTTGCGGAAATCTGCCAGAGTTGATCTTGCCCTCGAGTCGGCTTGCGCACATGTACAGCCGCAGGGTCCACCGATCGATGTCGGAGAGTCACCAAACTTTGTTGGATATCGTCTGCGGCGTTACCGGACGAACATTGTTTCAAAGGCGCGCACGCCCTTCGTCATAGCGTCATCCTGACCATCAGCTTGTTGTCGTGATCGTGAATTGATCGTGAATTTGATGAAACAAGTGTGCTTAGAGTTGGGGAACGTGTCTTCATTTTTTGGTATAAAGAGCAGGAGAACGTCGCCTCGTCAACGCATTCTTGCCCTGTTCTTGATCTCCCATTAACGCTGGACGGTAAGCTTATTTCCTCGTTGCAGTAATCGCCATGGCCGCCGCTGAACCATGATGTCATTCTGTAGCTATCGGCACGGGTCTTGTTGTCTCTACTGCTTTTCTCTACTACCAACCACCTGCAGGACGGGGGTGAGCAACTTTGGCACATCCACGCACCCTACATCCGTTGATCCGAATGCCTCTCAGCTTTCGTTTGTTACGTTTTTGAACATCGACTCGGAGTGCGACCCCTCATCAAACAACTCAATCATGAAGTTCTTCATGCAATGCCTCCTTGCACTATCTATCTTCACCGGCCTCATTGCGGCCTCACCCCTTTCTCGCCGCGCACGCACCCGCTCGCCCAGCCGCACGCCATCCCCCACCGGAACAGATGACGTCTTCCTTGTATACTATCGACCCTTGGGCGGCGTCTCGGCACGACACTGGGCTATTTTTGTCACGGCAAGCGCATCTGTTCAAGGCGCAACAGGCGCCATCTACCAAGTTTCGGATCATAGATTTGCTCCTGCAAATCTCAAGCCCATCCGTAAGGGCGTCGGATGCGAGCGTTTACGAAGGCAGCGTGTTCCTCGGCACCATCAATGCCCAGTATATGAAACACCATTACGAACAAAACGCGATCATGTTTAGGGACATGATCGCGCACCACAACGCCCACCCAGCGAATTTCTTTCGCACAGTCCAATTGCCAGAACTGGGTTTACATGATGAACGACACTCTGGTTAACGCGGGACTCTTTCATCAGAATGCGAGAACTGCAATAGCACACGCTCCAGGTTAATATTACAGTCGTGCATTTTAACATGTAACGTAGCCACTTTGTCCTGCAATATGTTTTTTCCGAACGCAGTTTCCTTTCTTGGTACGGCAATCTAACTCCGACGCCGGCGCCGGACGTCTCGAAAGCCGGATAACCACCCTCCAACAACACCTCGTAAGATGCAACAAGGCCGTTCATCGGGGCGTGAAAACAGTTGGAAGCAGCTTGAAGTGCGGTCGTTAGCAGTCCACACCTTCCCTCGCTCACAAGCATTCCCCGCTCCCCACAGACACAGGAATCCAGCCATCCCGTCCGACAGGTCTCGCGCGAAGGACCCAAGCACAAACATCCCCGCCCTTACCTCCTCCTCCATACCCCACTCAGCGTCGGCTACCACTTCACTGTAGTTTGCATCATACCGCCGGTCGAGCTCGTCCCAAATTACAACTGCGCCCAGCAAAAATCATCACCTCCGGTTCTTCCTCTTGTCAGCTGCGCAAATTGCATTTCTCTCGACTCCACCACACACTCGCCGACACACCTCCACACCCGTCCGACCGGCTTTAGGGTCTGCCTCCCTTGGCAATACACTGGCAACCGCAAACCATTGCTCAGCCAACATCATGCCAGTTTCGACGATGTCTCTCGGTTTGAGGCCTGTGTGGATCTCGGAGCTAGTATCGAAGGACACCGCTCCGGTCTCCTACGTAGCATAAAAAGGAGCACTAGTCTCTAGGCGCACCGCACTGTTCCCGGGTAGGCAGAGTCGTTGCCTTCGGCGTGTCTCAGCATACAGGCCCTTGCTTGCACCACGTCCACCCTACTTTGTCGATGTCGAGCAGCACTTGGCCGGTGATGGCTTGCGCCAAGGATAGACAAAGAGTTTACCACCACGATTGATTCCAACGATGATGCGTCGACGAGTGCAGCAACCCTTGCCGCTCTTAGCCACAGCGCTCCCCCAGGCTTGACCAGACGTTCTCGACTGTCGATCCAGCTCGTTTCGCCTCAACCGACCTGGGGTGGTCGACTCCATCAGTCGGTGAAGCCGCCCCGTCCTTGTGTCGCTCTTACCTCGAGCTGGGAAGGCAACCCACCGCTCGATTACGCCAGCCGCAGTTGACTTGTCTCGAGGTTAGGCCCCTCGCCTGTCGTTGATAACGAGACCAATCTTCACAGGGTTCAGACGAGCGCTTCTCACCGACATCGTCTTCTCCCACCTGTTAGGATCTTAACCAGGGACTCGATGATCCTTTTCTGGCCGGTGTCGCCCGTCGACGTTTGCGCGGCCACTTGCGAAGCTGTGCATCCGCAGCTCGTTGAAGAGGCTCGTTCCTGTTCGGCGTTTCTATCTTCGGTTGTCTCCTCTTGCCCTCTGGTGCTTGGTTGTCTCCGGCTCGTCATCTTGTTCCGTCCTCGTTTCCTGATGTTGTCTCGCCTCTTATCTTTTTCCCTGTTCATTCTGGTCACCCCTCCGGGCTTCACTTGTGCTATCTCTCGTCGCTTCTCGTGAACCTTTTCCCTTGTCGCAGTTTCGTCTCATCCTTTCTGCCAATTCTGGTTTCTCTCGCCTTATCGATTCGGTCGCCTCAAAATGACTGCCACATGTTAGTGCAATTGCCTTAGTTCCTTAGTATGACACGCGATCGATGGTATAGTGGGCACATAATCTCCGCATTATGCTCACGGTGGCCTTGTTCCTCCAGTGCTGTACGTCTGGCACAGACGAGGCCTGGTCTACGACAATCGGATTTCTTCCATCCCGCATCGCCCACTCTTCAACGACAGCACAACCCAGCGCACTTTGAACATGAGGCTTGACAGGCTCCTCTGTGCTCGGGATTGACTAACAACCATCACAAACTCGCACGACTGTTCGGTCTCCCGATACTCTCAATTTCTCGCAAGTTAGTCAACCCACTGGCCATGTGCCTAGCGTCAGGAGTGAAACACCTGTGGTCTAATCATCCGCGTCCGACTGTGCAGACGCGCTTGGACAATCGACTAACGAGGCGAACGAGGCGATGAGCCTGCAGTCGATCGCCTGCGCTTTCCCTTCTAGTGTATCTTGCGCTCACTGGAGTTCCCACCACCTTCCAATTCCTCGTCTTCATGTTCCCAGATCTATCAAGCGGAACCGTTCGCAGCCATGGCCCTCGATCCGCATTGGACTCTCAACATCCAGAGTATCCCAACTGGCAGGTGCCATCTAGATGGACCAGAAACTTCGCCTTGCAAGGCATACGGGGACCTTCAATCTGTCACAAGCGGGAACGGAGTTCTTGCGTACGTAGCATATGATGCCGTCACTTTTTTCATCTGACCGGTCTCCCGAAGGCATAATCTGATGTCGCCAGAGAGATTGTGCTCAGAGTGAAGCCATCGTTGGCGCTCTTCGAGATCTCAACAGTTTCCTTCCGAAATGAACCATCGAAATAGTGGGGTCTGCTTAGCGGATCAACGCCGTACATGCAAAAACTTGAAGGCGTTTTTTTTCCTGGATATGCCTCCTGCTACTGCTGGGTACCGCCACCTCACCGAAGCATCCGTCACATCTTGTCAGCTTACGAGCATGCTGATGACTTTGGCCTTGACGTCGACAAAGTGGTAATTGCCAAAGTTTGACTGGCAACTCTATCAAGGCTACGTCTGGTATCAATGGTGCCGGAACGCTAACACAGCAGGAATTGGGCATTCCCGATAGTGCGAAGACCTTCCTCGAGGACGCCAAGAAATCTGTATGTCTGCTCGGTCTGGGATTCTCGTCTAAATGAAATACTCGTTCTCTTACTCTAAAAGTGAGCGGCATTTCAATAACAACCCGCTGGCAATGACTCCGACAATTTTCATGCAGCCGATTACTCCGGGTCTGATGGTGCTTCATGGTGACACCCTCGATGAACGACATGCCCGAGTTGAGTGGCTTTCTCGTTCTTGGGACCATTCTGCTCACTGACGACGTCCACATGTTCTTGTCGTCCTCCCCAATGTCATCAGCGATGTCCTCGGGATCGCCCCCAGGGTTCGGGATGTCCTCCCCCTTCGCACGCGACATTCCAAGCCTTAAGCGCGACTTTGTATGTGCACGTGATCTGTCTGATCGTCTTTCACCTGATGAACGTGGATGCGGTGGTAGTGTTCTAATTTTGCGTGCATGAGGTGCTCGATCACTCTGAGGAATCGCACATCATGGTCGCCGCAGACGGCACACGCATCTATCACAACAGCCGAAGACCAATGATGTCGCAGCAGTCACACTGTGCAGTGGCATCGTCTTCATCGTGCTCGCCTCCGCTATTGTCGTCAGATGTCTGTGTGGGTGGCGGATACTCAAGTCTTGTGCTACCCACAGCCTCGGCCTTCGCCGCCGTCCTCGTGGTCGGAACTTCCGCCACCCGATCCCGAGTCACAAGACAAGGAGAGTAATGAGACCGCCATGGATGAGGGCGTGATGATGCAAGAGTTTGACGCGTTTGAACCAGATGTTCACAACGTGTCTGTTGCAGAAGCACAGATGGAAGTGAAAAAGATGCATCGCCGTCGTGAGTTGGAGGCGATGGGATTGCCTTCGTCATCTTTCACGATTCCTGGGAACAACAAAATCTGGCTGCCTGCCGCGACGCGGAAGGGAGTGTCAATGTCGCCGAATCGTCGTCAGCTGCGACAAGCTGGGCACTCAAAATTCATCACCGGGATGGTCCGCAGCAGCAACCTCGTGCACAGGAACAACACGCGCATGCCAGGAGACACGACAAAAAGTTCAAATGCCCGGTACGAGATCTGCAACTCGTGACCGTCACTATGGCTTGAGACCATGTCTATCGCAGGATACCCGGAACGTGACTCGAACTCTACACTGACCACGACGATGGCCCACTCCATCTCACCACCGTCGTTCACATCCGCAACCCCAACAGCTCTAGCCCACTTCCGGTTGACAATCCACCATATGTGAGTGCACAACCACCGCACTCTTCCGTTATCAGCAATCCAAGCTCAACACCGCCTCTCTGGACAGCTCCGCGACCTTTGGTCTGTCCACGCAGGCCTGGCGTCATCGATTATGTCCGAGACAGATCCCATCATCGAGCACGACCTCCGCTCTCCAGCCTCCGTACGCACTCCAATCCCACCGATCAACCCCGAGCTACAGCTAACAGCTTCACTGTCCACAGACGCCCAGAGTCATCTCAGACCTCTCGTTCGTGCCCAACACCATCACAGCTCTCCCACTGCCCGATTCCGATACCACCCTTATCGCGGCGGGCGGTCTGGATGCCTCTCACTGCACGGCCCACGTTCGTCAGCGCAGGACGGGGAATCTCCTAGCGGAGCGCTCTGGCGGTTTGAGACGAGGCTGTCTGGCTCCATCAACAACTCTGTCATATGCCCGTGCATGAATACAGCCCATTCGTCGGGGTCCGGGTCCAGTTCCGAGCCCAGGATCGCCTTCAGCAATAATGACTGTACAGTCAAATTCTGTGATATCCTGCTCAGGGGGGACCTGCCCCCGGAAGCATTCAACCAATCTGGGATCCTTCGCTTGGACGCGGCCATCAATCATTGTACGTTTTCGTCGACTTTTGGTTTTTGGTTTGTTGACGAGATCTATTCACCCGATACGCAGCTTCGATGTCACCCGACGGCCAGATGCTGCCTTCGGTTATGATCTCGCGTGCTGGATTTTGACGTGATCCCTCACAGTACCATTCCATTAGCGGTCCGCATCGCCTCCCACCACGTTACGAGGTCGTTTTGAATCCGAGCCAGCTCGTTGAACTCCTGATCGCCTCTACATTTTCTACACCTTCTTTCCACCGCTCTTCTCCACTTTCCATCGCCGGTTCCTGCAGATATCACAACCGGCATGTCAGCTTCGCCAGACATCGAAGCCGCGACCCCTTCCCCGTATGGGAGCATTAGATGAGTTCGACAACTCTTTTAGCTTTTCCTACATGACTCTGTCGCTGTGGTTCTCGTTGCACAGCGATGCAGCCCAACTGAGCGTCGCATTGAAAGCGCCGGTGTACAGCCCTGACTTTTTGTGTGCTCGTACAGTCGATCGGTCTTCCTTTGCATTAGGCTTCCTTTCTCGATCTCCACCAACCACTACACGCACAACGACCGCCAAGCCCGACAAACCGCGCCGTTCCACCATCCTCGTCGGGATCACCTTTTGCTTTTTTGATTAGGACAGTATCCGCACATTCTACCCACGGATGCAGCTCGCCCCCGGCATTGCGCCGCGGGTGAGCGGCGGACGATGGCGCTCCCCCACCCACGGCCCCAAACTTAGCAAGTCGTCGCATCGGATTCCCTTGTCGCAGTCCGTTGGTCTCAAGTTCTGCTTTCGGGTTTCGTTTTGTTTCCCCATCTCGTCTTGCTCCTGCCCGTTATAATCGTCGAGCGATAGGAGATCTCTGTCATTGGTAGGTCATTCCTGCATATCCACTGACATTTGTTCTTGACATTTCTTTACTCCGTTCCTTCAGCGTGCAACGGACTCCGTAACAGCTTCGAATTACCCTTACTTCGAGGTCATCGCCCATGACGAATCCTCGGCAGCTGCATTCTGTTGTACCCCCATATCAAATCACATTCTCGCCATCTGTCGTTGCGCACCACGCCTGTTTTTTCTGATTGTCGCCGACCTCAATATCCCATACATTCGCTGTCGACACTATCCATCCTGCCCTCATGGCGTTGGAGTGCATGAAATACGTCCTGGAAACCCACGATGCCGCGTCATTCATCAGCATTCACAATCCGGACCCTGTCCTGTCGGTCAACGGACCGACTCTGGCGTCACACGCCGCATCCGCTAACGACCGACGAGCAGACGTGCCGGCAGTCGGCAGAACGCTACCTCGACCAATTGAAGAGCGGCATTCACTTGCATCGTACATCACAACGCCTGTCACCGTCAGTGCACGCGTAACCTGTGACGGGCTCTCTTTTGCGTCACTTCGTTCAGCTCGATGCATTCATCGGCGTTCACCAGCAGGGTGTTGGTATGGCAGGTATGCTGACATACTCCCTGGTGCAGAATTGCACAAAATGATCTCCGTTCTAGGTGGCGTTGTCCTAGCCTCTTCCGCAGTGTGGTAGACCCATTCCATTTCAAAGCCCTGTATACGACCCTCTCCCCTCCAATCAACGACTCGGACAACCCCGATTTGCTCCATCTCCCTAGGCTGGCCTCTCTATGTCGTACCTCTCCGTCTCGCGACCTCCCATCTCACCCTGATGAACACGAACAGTGTGACACCTATCTATGCCCATACCACATCAACTCTAGTGACGTACTCTAGTGACATTTGCACTATTCCCGAGAGCCCAGTGTGATATTGCCTTGAGGATCCTCTTGATCACCGTCATTCAGACTGCACTCCGCACCACGACGCGCCTTGAAAGCCCTCTAGTATGTTCTGCATCAAGCTACGTCATAGAGTGACGGTTCCAAGTCTCTGGTTCGCTAGTGTAAGTCATACATGCACTTGCCGATCGCTATTGATCGAACATTCCATCGACTCAGAATAATTGATATTCGCAGTTGCCGATGATCGGACGGTGCTCTTCCGTAAGCATCGAAACGATCGCCGATCACTTGCCAAGACCGCATCCGAACACCCTCGTGACCTGAAATGGTTTCAAATTGGAAGTATACACCTGCTTCAAGTTCATACCACTAGCATACATCGCAGTGCAGTGCGGGCCCTTTCAACAGGTTCGCATTGTGTTTTAGACTGGCAGTTACAGCAGCACCTCACTCGGACAGTACAATCATTTTAGGCCCAGGGATGCCAGCAACAAGAGCTGCATTTAGCGAAACTTGCCTTTGTGGCCGAACGTTCAATCAACCTAGTGGCATCACAAACCATAAACGCGTTTGCTTG
The DNA here is from genome assembly GCA_900068975.1 of Hygrocybe conica. Lineage (NCBI taxonomy): Eukaryota > Fungi > Basidiomycota > Agaricomycetes > Agaricales > Hygrophoraceae > Hygrocybe > Hygrocybe conica. Next base: position 312 of record CEMM01320977.1, on the reverse strand, counting down.
CGTTCCCGAAAACAACTCACGGGTGCATTAGACCAAGCAAGACAGAGGTGGGCGGAGAAAAAGAACAAGTGTCTCGCTGCACTACAAATTAATATACCTCAACACAACAATGAAGCGCCACTTGCAATGCCTGGCCAAGCTGATGAAGGCAATCTTCATAATGTGGGAGACGTGTTGATGCCGCTATCTGATACAGCACCTGAGGTATGTAAATTATCATTTGAACTTAAAGCCATGCAATAATGACTAACTTGAGTTTTTTGTTATCCATAGAACCCAGATTCTCTCCCTGCTGTCATGGTTGCCCCCCCC
>CEMM01320971.1:0-11084 GCA_900068975.1 Hygrocybe conica | reverse complement strand
CTCGGATTTCAAGAGATTGGCGATCGGGCTCATAAAATTCAGCTCGTGCACGATCGACACGAGACTGTGCAATATGAATGCGGCTAGAAACACAGGACATCAGGGTTATGATTCGTGATCGCATCGAGCAACCTACTGATAAATTCATTCCTCTGCAGCGTTAGCTGCTCATACGTGAATCTGACATCATCCGACAACGGCACGTCCAAATTCTTCACCGCAGCATCCCACCAATCGCTATGCAGCAACGCCAAAAAATCCCCCGCACCGGCCGACTCTACCCCGTGTTGAAAGTGGCTGGCGAACATCTTGAAATCGATCCTGCTCAGCATCATGTTGAGCGTGATCTCGGGACACAGCGCTCGCCCATCTTCCCGCAAGGACGCGCGCGCACACGCCTCCTTCATCCCATTAAAATAGTGCCGCCTGAGCTGATCCTCCTTCATCATCGCCCACACCGCCCTGAACTCCCGATCGTCCAACTCGCGCAGCAGCTTGGCCGCCAATTCCTGCGAGTGCAGAGCCTGTACCCGAATTCGTCTCGGCAAATCCGAGAGCGCCAGTGCGGATGAAGATCCTTGTTGGTCGAGTTCCCACGTCTCCTTCAAGGCTGAGAAGACATCCTCCGAGGAAGAGAGACGACCGAGGGTTTCCTCCCACGATTGATCCCATTTCGCTATATCGTCGGCGATGCTTGGTATGTTGAACTTGCGACCGAGGATCGAGTTGGGAGCTGACATTTGTGCAGCAGGGCAAGGGGTTGTGGGATATGTGGATAACGAACGCACATAGCTACTGTATCGCCGGTTTTCGGGACTGAGAAAGGGATTGATGGACCGCCGAAATGGATTTTCTCACACCTCCCGAGAGGATGATGCACATTCAAGTTCCCATTTATGGTCTGTCTCAACTCCGCCCAAAGTTCGACAAATGTCGAACGTGTCATCCACACAAGCGCCCAATACACATCGCGTGCTTCGCTCGAGCCCTTGTCCTATTCATCCTGGTAGCGATCGTCACCCTCACACAACCACCACCTGCACTAGCAATCCAACTGGGATTTTAACAGCATTCAATGCAAACCAGTCTTCATCTATTATGCCACTCTCTATACCAGCCCCTTGTGGCTGTGATAATACAAGGCCGTACAGCACTTCCACAGGTCCAGCTGTTCACCTCGCGACGTGCGTTTTCTTCCTCTCTTTGGTGTCATTGCGAGACTTACACATCTTCGCCAGGTCAACTGTCCTATTCCCGGGTACTTCTTGACGATCACAATAAAGTTCGAGAACCTATACCCATTCCTGCACCTCGATATACGGAACTTCTTCATTGTGGTCATATTCATCCTTCTGCTGAGGCGTCCAAAACACGGTTTGGAAATGACTGACCTTCCGATTGCGACTTAGACGCATCTGTGCCTGCATCGACGCCAAAAGACACGAGTATGCCAATCAGCAGTTCCGTGATCACGTACACACTCAGTAAGTCGTCCATACCGGTACCGTTCTTGTCTGCAAGATAAACATCAAGCGTCTCTTCAAATAGGTTGGGACCCCTCGACACTACCTGTAGAGGTACCAGCACCAGCTTCAAACACCCGTCGAGCGGAGGCATCGTTGCATGTGCCGGCATCCCACAGCCAGAAAACATCCGGAACAGGGGATGAGCCAGACAGCTCTAGTACCACTGCAGACTCGGACACTGTCAGCGCGTTGAATGCGTTTTCTCGGTTGCCACCAGAGCGGATGCGTGGATACGTCTCCCTCGTATACCTCTTAGGTGATTGCATTTGTCTGCGAGGATGTCTGTATATGTGGTATCTGGGAGTGACAATCGCGACTACGGCCAGGAGCAGCACTGAAGGCGCCGTGGTATGGACGACACGTCTTAGTTTCCATAGCGGAGACACTGGCTTGCCAGCGAAGTGGGGTGCGTGACAATGTCGGGCACCCCGGATAACCCCAGCTCTGGTCCTTATATATCGGGCGCGGCGTCTGAACAGGGTGAGATGGCACTTTTCGGGGGGATTCGCGACGGCGTTGGCCTTCGCCAAGAAATAATACTGCAGTGAAGGGTCAAACTTGAGGTTGAGAGGGCATACGGTAAGTTTGCTTGCGCCGTAGATAAGATAAGATAAGCGATGATTGAGACTCCGCTTCACGGAAGTTCAAGTTGGACCCTGATGGCGATGACGCTTATATTCTTCACACAGAACCTTCACGGGCGCCTCGATCATCATGTCTGTCGGCGTCGTATCCTGAACTTCCACGTACCCCGACACCTCGACACCTCCGAAAACCATTTCAAGTTTTACTTAGCAACGGTCATCGGCGAAAGAGGCAATGAACAACTCTCCGCATACCCAGTGAATATGGTTTGACATCGTCCTCGTTGCACAACTCGTCCTCACGAAGATTTCAGAACGCCTTCTGCTGGTAAATTCACCCTGAAATTGTCCGGTATGTTGAATTCCGGCCTTTTCTGTCCGCCCTTTCCGATGAAACCAGGATTCACTGTACTTGGGCTTCCCAAGAAGAAGGATGTCCTCAGAACAGCCGAATACTACCTGCGACTCAAAGTGGGATCGACCAGTTTCGAGACGGCAAAGGCCTCGGTTGCGGGCGCTTCCACAACTTGGAAGAAGGACTTCCTTTGGTAAGCCAATCCGCTTCTGCTCTGAGTCGGCATATGGGCTGAGTCATCTTCGTAGTGAGGCGCACAACTCCGATGTTGTCGAGATTAGCCTTTTTCTGGATCGAACGCTCAAAGACGAAATGATCTTAGAGATAAAATCGAGCGTCGAGCCTTTGTTACTGGAACAACGTGACGGAGGTTCTTGTCACCGCCGTTACCTCGGATACAATCTCACCGGCCCTCATCATTCTAGTTCTGAAACGCAAGGTGCCAACGCTGAAGGATGGGAGCAAGGTATACGAGGTCAGCTTCGCGATCAGCTTCGACACCCCGGATCCCAGCGTGCCTCATGATCAACTCGCCAACGATCTCCGCCAAGCGAAGGAGAAAGCCGCCGAGATGACCCTCACGTCGCTTGGCGCAGCTACCGCAAGCTTCGACGTGGCAAGTGCAACAGGCTCTCACATCATCGAGACCGCTGGATATTTGACACCTTTACTGAGCAAGCTCGACAAGTTCAACGTCGTTGTCCAGCATATTAGCGAGGTACTGTTGTCCTATGAACTTTCTGCTTTGGCAAACGACTGACGGTGCCGCTAACAGATTCACCCATGGGCCAAGGCGGCATGGATGATTCTATCTGCTGCTCATTCTGTAAGATTTTCAAAGCAAAGATGTCATTGTTGACCTTCTGATCATCACGAATCAGGCCTTAATTGCGCAAGATCAACGCGATAGCCGTATATTTGGTCTTCTTGAAATAATGGACAGCGTCTACACATTGATACTCGACGCCAATCAGCTGAAGAAGATTGACATTCACAAGAAAGCCCTCGAGTTGTTGGCCATACAGACGTCCGAATGCGCACGTTTTATTTCACATTATGCTCGTGACCCAAGCTTTTGTGAGAACGATTGGAACTGCTCATTGATAGCGAATCTCACGATTTCACTAGGGTCTCGGTTGGGCAAACACCTTATGGGCGGAGTGGACGAGAAGATCGCTGGATTCGCAGGAGCGTTCAAGAATCTGAAAGCAACTTTCCAGGAGGGTGTTGCACTACATACGGAACTTTGTGTTCTGCGCATGGCATCTGATATCGAAACCATTGGTAAGCTACTGCCGTATGCATTGCTGTTTTCACGCGATACCTACCTTCTGTGTTCAGCTGTTGAAGCGTATCTGAATGACATGCCCTACGCTGATGGTGCCGCATATCTTCCAGAGAAGCGTTGCTTGGCCACGACTCGAGAGGAAATCCTTGAAGAGATCACTGATTGGGTCAATTACTGCGATGGTGACGACCGTCACCCTCTATATTGGCTAAGCGGACTGGCAGGCACGGGAAAATCTGCCATTGCTCATACAGTGGCAGAACGATTCAGCAATGCTAAACGCCTGGGTTCCTCCTGCTTCTTCGATGTGCGCTTTACATCAGATGAGCGCAGCGTTAACGCCCGCCGTCTCTTCAGCACCATCTCGCGTGACCTCGCCAGTCTCGATCTGGAATGGAAGAAATCGCTTTGTAGCGTTGTCGCAAACGACAAGGCGTTGCGAACCACACCGTCGATCGATCTTCAATTCAGGAATTTTCTTCTGGAACCAGCAAAATCTTTGAACACCATCGGGCCGATCTTGATCGTGATTGATGGATTGGATGAAATCGAAGACATTAATACGCGCACGCAGCTTCTGCAAACCATTGTGAATCATGCGTCAGATCTTCCCCAGGCCTTTCGCATCTTAATCACATCCCGCCCAGAGTTTGACATTGGAAATAAGTTGGGCTCGTGTCCGCTTGTCAAGCGGAAGCGCATGGAGTCCATCCCATACACTACACGCGATATTCGGTGTTATCTCACATCGGAGCTTGCTTCTCAGCCAGATATCGCACAATATCGCGACGGCGCATGGCTTGAAGACCTTGTCAATTTAGCCGAAGGATTGTTTCAGTGGGCATCCACTGCTTGCCGTTTCGTCAAAGGAGATGGCGAGAACGTAGATCAGGTCCAACAGCTGGACATCCTCTTCTCCCCGGAGTATTCTTCCAGCAAATTGGCTCCGCTTGACAACCTGTACATGACAGTGCTGAAGCGGAAATCGACTGCAGATCGTCGTGGCGAATTTGGGGCGGTCATGCGCGCCGTTCTGGCAGCTAGGCAACCCTTATCTATGACTGCCTTGAAGAATTTTGTGGCGCAATCGAACTCTCGCTACAAACACCCTGTAGATCACATCCTCCCTTCACTTGGCTCATTGCTGAGCGGCGTCGACCAGACATCAAGTCCTGTTATCCTCTTACACACCTCCCTTCGCGACTTTCTGCTTGATCCATCCAGGAGCAATGAGTTCCATATTGACCTCTCCGGAGTCCACGACGATTTTTCAGCTTCCTGCTTCAGCATCATGCAGAATGGCCTCCGATTCAATATTTGCAACTTGGAAACTTCGCATCTGGCTAACAGCGACATATCCGACCTGTCTTCCCGGATCAAAAAAGCCATTCCCGATCACCTTTCGTACGCATGTCGATTCTGGGGCGACTACCTCTGCAAATCATCTCTCACATCTAAGCTGCTGGAAGAATTGACAGCGTTCTTGAGGAAGCGATTTCTTTATTGGTTGGAGGTTATGAGCTTGTTGGACGCCATTGCTGATGCAGAGCCCATGTTACACAAAGTTGAGGGTGTAGTATCTACGGTGAGTGCTATCCTCGGTTTTTATTCATTGCCTTATCTTGCCAACAGGACATGGGCATCGATACTGCAAATCTGATGATGGATGCAAGTAGATTCATCAACAGTTTCGCAGCACCTATCTCCCGATCTGCCCCACACACGTATCTATCGGCGTTGCCATTTACGCCTGCCCAGTCATGTATATCGAAACAGTATTCTGGAGCATTTCGGAAAACCCTGTCGATTGTGACTGGCAAATTGGACGCCTGGCCAGCTGTCCTGAATATGATGGAAGGTCATACTCTTTATGTTTCATCGGTTGCCTTTGCTTCCGATAGCAAGCGAGTCGCCTCAGCGTCTGCTGATCGAACGGTTCGAGTGTGGGACGCACAGACAGGTGCTCTTGTCGCAGGACCTTTTGAAGGACATAACGGTTTGGTCAAATCCGTCGCATTCTCCCCTGATGGAAAGCGAATTGCTTCTGGCTCCTCTGACAAGGAGATTCGCATTTGGGATGCAGAGACAGGTGCTCTTGTGGCAGGACCTTTTACAGGGCATGATGACCAGGTCACATCCGTTGCGTTCTCTTGTGACAACCGTGTTGCTTCTGGTTCTTGGGACATGACCATTCGGATTTGGGATGCACAGACAGGTGCTTGTGAAGCGGGCCCATTTAAAGGACATACCGATCAAATCAACTCTGTTGTATTTTCTCCCAATGGCAAGCAAGTTGCTTCCGGCTCGAATGACACGACGGTTCGGGTGTGGAATGCACAGACGGGCGATTGTGTAACAGGACCTCTCGAAGGACATGGTGCGTGGGTCTCATCCGTCGCGTTCTCCCCCGACTGCCGTCGGGTCGCCTCTGGCTCTGGGGACGCGACCATTCGGATTTGGGATGCACAGACAGGTGGTCTCGTAGCAGGACCTTTTGAAGGACACGGTGATGTAATCACATCTGTTGCGTTCTCTCCTGATGGCAAGCGAGTCGTTTACGGCTCTGGTGACGCGATGATCCGGGTCTTGAATTCACAGACAGGTGCTCTTGTAGCAGGACCATTTAAAGGACACGGCGATTTTGTCCGATCTGTCGTATTCTCACCCGATGGCAAGCGAATCGCTTCCGGCTCTCTAGACACTACAATTGGGATTTGGGATGCGCGCGCAGGTCTTCGTGTAGAAAAGTCATTCAACGGACACCAAGGTTCCATCTTGTCTGTGGGATTCTCTCACGATGGCAAGCTACTCGCTTCTGGCTCTTCCGATGGGACGGTTCGGGTTTGGGATGCACATACAGGAGCTCTTGTAGCAGGGCCATTTGAAGGACATCTTACTCAGATCGTATCCATTGCATTCTCTTCCGACGGTCGAGTCGCATCCGGCTCTTGGGATGACACCATTCGGATTTGGGAGGCATCCACAGGTGCCCTTGTAGCAGGACCATTCGAAGGACGAGGCAGGGGTATCACGTGTATTACATTCTCTCCCTCGGGCAGGCGAGTCGCCTGCGGCACTGTTAGGAGCACGGTTCAGATTTGGGACACACAGGCAGGAGTACTTGAAGTTGAAGCACGGCCTTTCGCAAAGGAGGATCAAGTCATCACAAGTGTTGCGTTCTCTCCTGACGGCAAGCAAGTCGCCTCTGGCTCTTTTGGCGGCACGGTTCGGATCTGGGATGCACAGACAGGCGTTCTTGTTGCCGGACCGTTCAAACGACAAGACGGCCTCATCAAATCTGTTGCGTTCTTCCCCGATGGCAAGCGTGTTGCCTCCTGCTTAGGAGGCGGCCTTGTTCAGATCTGGGACGCATCGACGGGTGCTCTTATAGCAGGGCCAATCCCAGAGCACCCCAGTCTCATTACATCTATCGCATTCTCTTATGATGGCAATCGAGTCGCATTCGGTTCCGAGCACGGCATACTTCGGATTTTCGATTCACAGACAGGTGCTCTTGTATTGGGGCCATACCGAGAACACAACGCTGGCAGAGTTGATTCTATCGCCTTCTCCCGAGATGGCAAGCAAGTCGCTTCCACTCATCATGATTCTAACACTATTTGCGTTTGGGACGTCTCTCCGCATCCTCAGGCCTTTGCTTCTCCCTCTCCCAGTTTGCCAATCGCCATTCCTGGTCAGGATGTGCTTAATCACCACCCCCCACTTCAACCCTTCGACCTCGTCCGGGATGATACCGAATTGCATAATGGGTGGGTGTTGGGCAGCCATGGTGAACTGCTTTGTTGGATTCCACCCATACATCGTGCGGGATTGCTTCGGCCCAGTAATGTCGTTATCATCGGCCATGGAGTAACTCTCACCAGGCTTGATTCGACAAATTTTGTCCATGGAGACAGATGGGCGGAGTGCAAGACTGGATCTGACGAATGATTTCTTGCTCCATACCTTCGGATTGACCTCGCATGGTGAGTTTACGGCCGAGTCGGATTCGATTGCAATCTTAGTCCTTGCGAGCTCCAGATATCTTCCACGTCGTATGCGACTTCTTGGTGTCAAATCTGTTCATTCTTTTAATTCACCGCCGGAATCCTGTGCCCACCTGCTTTTTCCAGTTCATGCGTTGGTGGGTGTAGTTTCCTCCGGTCCAAAAACGTTTTTCATCTCATTCCACTGCTCAGCGCCGTCGTTGCTGTCTCCTCCACTGCTTTGCCTGACCTGTCCACCTGCTTCCCTTTCCCATCACAGCCTTTCCTCTCACTGCTTCACCACGACCTGCGCCAGTTGGATATGTGCTGATAGCTCCATGAGTTCTCCCTCGCTTGATGCTGCCTACCAACGCATCTCTTAACGATCTATATTGTACAACAAATGAACTTTTCTATCGTGACTCCGATGTGCCTCACCCTACATCATTGCCCATCGTGTCATGAGAAGATCGCAAATTATGATAATCTGAGTCTGAGATCTTTCGCCATAGTTTTACTCATCTCCTTCAAGAACGTCTTCCGCGTGTCATACGTGGGGCAAATCGCCAAGGAAATTGATGACTCGCCTCCAAGTGAACGGAGCGCGCCATCCAGCAGCGATGAAAAAAATTGGGTGGTGGGAGACGGGTGCGATAAGAGACGGCTAGAGTAAAGGTAAACCGCCGCGTGATGACGATGGCCATCAAGTCGACGACAGTGTCATTGGGGCTGTGGCAACTGTTTTGAGTGAGTGAGTGGTGGCAGACCCGGAGAAGGGCTGAAAACTCCCGCCTTGAAGAAGGTATCGAGTGAGGCTTGCTGCTCCGTGGTAAGGTGGCCATCAACGCGTTCAAGGCCGGGGTCTAGTGTGGTCACGAACGGGCCGCCCGTCTTGTCTACGAATGCTACCAGTTCGCGAGTTGGTTTTCGAAAAAAAAATTATTCGGTGTCTCGATCGTCTGCAAGTCGCGGTCTCGATCGCGATGCCATGCTCACATCGACCTCGGTTGCTGACAAGCGTCAAGGAGTCGAATGAAGACGGCGATGAGAAGACGGCTGTTCCGGGTCCGGTGTTTGCTATTGGGTTCCTCGACGTTCCATGTCGCGAGCCTGCATCTGGTTTGGATGACAGTTGACATGTCGTATCGTATGTACTCCTGCCTTGCTTTGCTGTTTGTATGTTTGCTGCTGTGCGTGTTCAGGATAGTTATGGAATGATCGTTGCCTTTAAATTTTGCGAGTGGTGAGTGCAGGTCAGTTTGCCAGTGGGCAGCTAAAGAAATATGGATCGTGGCGGAACTCATTGATTAATACCCTGCTCGGTTGCTTTAAAACACGAACCGGGTGCACAACATCTTAGAGACGTGTTTACAGTCTACAGTATGGAGCACCACCAAATTCCCAGTCCCAACCGACTCCACCGCCCCTCGAAAGCGATCGGCGAACCACCTGAATTCCATCCTTTCCAACATCAGATTGACGGGTGATCTCAGGACAAAGAGCCCTCCTATCTTCCCACAACGACGCCCGCGCACACGCCTCCTTAACCCCATGAAAATAATGCCGCTTCAGCTCCTCCTCCTCCATCACCGCACACACAGACCCGAACTTCCGGCTATCCAACTCACACACCAACTTCGCCGCCAGCTCTTGCGATTGCAGGACCTGTCCCCGAATCCGCGTCGTCACATCCGAGAGCACCGGCGCGGACGAAGATCCTCGTTCGTCGAGGTTCCACGTCTTTTTGAGGATCAGGAAGATGTCTTCCGGGGTGGTGAGACGACCGAGTGTTTCCTCCCATACCTGGTCCCATCTCGCGATATTGTCCGCGATGCTCGGGATGTTGAGGAGCGACATGGGGGGGTGACATGGTGGTTCGAGTCGATGGTGCAGGACGGAGTAGGGTAAAGGGTTATGAGAAGCAACGCGAATGCATGGGGCGCATTGGAATTGGTGCATATCGATGGATATCGGGACTCAGAAAGGCATCGATGGACCGCCAAGATGGCCTTGATCTCACACCGGAGACCATGATCGCTAAGGTCGAGTTCCCCATTCTAGGTGGACCCGAAAGGGTTGACCGGCCGGGAACGCACTGGCTTGACGTTCGACGATTTCGGCACAGCAGATTGGGACAACATTAATGGTGATATATGCGTATCGCACGTCCAAGTTTGCCCACGCCTGCCATCGCCATGGTTCGAGTGATGTAATTTGGATGGCAAAGACTCTTGACCCCTTGAGGGTGATGGAATGGCGGACAGTGGCTCATCATCGGTCATCGGTCATCTGTTCGAGTCACGGAGCGTGAGCCTTGAGGTGAGTTCATATAACATGCCAAAAAAATTTCTCACGCTGACTGGTCTCTCGTGGCCAGTATTTTGAGAATAATGGCCACGAGAGATCAAAGCCAGAGTCAGCTATGGCGCAAATTCATTCAACTAGGAGCACCTTCAATTTGTGCCACAGTGACGACCGGAGCAATTCGGGCATGACCGGCGAGGACCGGTAACTTGAACACACGGGTGGCGCGCTGGTGGTGACTCATTGACTTGCGACGATTAGCATCGACGACTACTGTATTTGGTGTAGTAGTTGCTAAGGCTAATTACCTGGATTCCGTCGTCGACCTCGACATACAGTATTCACTCGAGTCGCGGCAAGTCATGCAGAGAACCATGCTCGTCGAGCATGTCCACTGTCCAGTGAGAGCCAAGGTTCGGTGTGTCACGCTTTCTGTATAGCCCGGGTTGAGGTTCGAATTCTCGAGCATCCCTCTCTCAATTGCTTTCGAGGATTTGCAGCAACGCGAAAGCTTGTTGCAGCACCTCGATAGCAAGCAAGAAAAAACGCCAACCAGGAATAAAAGGACAGTGCTGTACACGAAATTCTCTAAGGTAATATCCTTCCTGCCCACCGCCGACACCATGTTGTCGAACTCGACATCTGGTGAGACAACGACCACGACCACCACGAGCAGCATTGCCGGATACGCCGCCAGTGCCCTTGCCTCACTCGCCGAATCCCAACTCACGTTCATCAAGGCCCTTCCAAAGGCAGAGCTACATGCCCACCTCAACGGCTCTATCCCCCTCCACGTCCTCCGCAGCCTCGCACAAGATTACTCATTCAACACACCACCCGAGACCGATTCTCCTCCAACCACCACCGATCCAATCCAACCAACACAAACTCCGACTCTCCCTGTCCACATCGCCGCAACGCTCGAGAAACTCCAATCCGGCGTCGAGTTGAACGAAATACACGACTTTTTCTCGCTCTTCCCCGCCATATACGCACTCACCTCCACTCCCGAATCTCTACAGAAAGCCACCCGCGCCGTCC
>CEMM01320966.1:0-11989 GCA_900068975.1 Hygrocybe conica | reverse complement strand
TAAAAACGCGGTGCTCCCTCCTCTCCCTGGGAGAGTCAGCGATCAGGAGATGAACGATGGTCAACATTTATCGGCTTACTCAGCGGTGAAGGCTTCATCGGGTTGATCTGCGAGCTCACCCATGCGTAAGATTCCATTGGTGAGGAGAACTTGTACGTTTGTCATGGCGTGTAGCGTACGGCCGAAGTGACGACCGTGGTGTACCAACGGATCCGATGTACAGCTGAATACCAGCGTCAGGGACGAACACAACGAAAGAGGATATGGGGCACTCACGGTTTCTTCCTGGCACCGACGTGAAGAGCGTCTTCTCTACCGCGGCGGCCTGTTGCAGGAGGAGGGACATTTTCGTTAGCCATAACCGTAAGACTGAGGAACGACTGGAACAGCAAAACCCAGCGGTGACAATATGTATTTATATCACACAAACAATTTGTCCCACGCACCAAAATTTTGGTCCCACGCAGGGAAAATTTTGTCCCACGGGCGGCGGAGTACTGAGGGAGCGTGCCAAGCAATTCTCGAAATCTATAAAGGTGGGCATGAATCGTTCAGTCTGACATGCCCCCCATGGCCTCTAACAGAGTCATTCACCAGTTCCTATATCGCATTCGCACCTCGCCCCGAGTCGTCCTTCAGTACAACAAGACCAAGAACAACCTTGTTACTTGGTTCTGGTGAGTGGCGGCTGCCTTTGGAATGGCGAAATACCGTTCATTCGCTGGTTAGGCCCGTAAATGAACATGGCGAACGCGTACCTCCGTCGGATCTTCGTTTGCACCGTCTGTCGCACGACATGCTGGGTCCTTGTTGTCTCTGCCCCTTGCAGGACAACGTCGGCGAATCTTTCGTGGAGTCCACCATCTCCATGGTCGGTCAGGGGTGGTATGCGGGAGAATACGTCGCGACCTGCGCCAAGGGTGAATGCGATTACTTCGGTATTTCCTCCGGTCAACTCACCACGTCGTAGTGGACTGACGCGTTGTCTAGTCTTCGTTGAACGAATCTATGGCAGGAGGGGGGTGCCTATTCGTCACTATCCGCTTCGAGGTCAGTACCGGCACAGATTGAAAAGACAGCACCAGTTCACACTCACCGCTTTTCATAGACCACAATCACCCAGCACCTCTCATCACAACGGTGCTGGACCGCAACCATCGACGGATGGCCGAAAACCGCCGACGACAGGGCACGGACGGTATGCTAGACAGATTGAATTTATGGCTCAGTTCACTTATCAGTTTATGACAGATATCGATGCAAGGGTGATACGCACGTATCCTGCGCCCACCCTGACGCCACGAGAAGTCTTTAGTCTGCTTCTAAGCCTCGATTCAGCATCCAGACCAGGCATCACATCCGCTGAATTTGAGAGTCTGTTCGCTCGGTGTCACCGTTGTGACTTGATTATGACGCGGCGCATTTTCGAATCTCATGAGTGTGTCGTGGACCAGGCGGATGTCATTGACATGACGGTGGAGGAGTGGGTCTGACGTGTACTTCGCCAATCGTCTTCTCTCAAATCAATCGATGTCGACATTTCGGTCGTTGAGCCATTATGATGTCCTGCATTGAACGGACGCGGTTGGGAAAAGCACAAATTCGATGTCGTAGCTACGCTGGGGTGTGGCAAGATTTGAGGAATTGTAATTTGAAAACAGAGAAGACTAGCGGGATTGTTTGAGGAACGGAAATAGACACGCGATCATATTGTCCAGTTGAAGCCTGCGAAGGCACGACCGACATCCATCTCTGTCAACATGTGCTCAAGCCACGGTGAGACGACAGCGGGATGAAGGGCAATCGAATAGCCATGAGCGTAAAGTTCTATCAGCTGTTCATATCATTATGTTTCCATTGGCTTGTGGTGTATCAAAAGACAACTCACTCTGAACGCCAACGCTCTTGTCGCCGTTGCACATGAATCAATCAAACCAGCAATAAATATCAGATTCATCTGTACTGCTCATGCTCGCATTCTCGTCATTCACGGATCGGGAGCTCGCCAACAGAGTGAAACGTGTGTTTGTGTACGTGCGTGACTTGAGATACTGTGAGGTTTAAACCACAGGATAGTCAGGGCAGATGCACATACGCTAGCTGAGTATCGCGTGACAGAGCGTCACGAGCGGCACTGAAAATCCGCACGTTGCTGTAAACGGTGCTTTCCGACATCGCAAGAGCAACATGACCGCCATCACACAGGCAGGACCGGATGCACCTTCTCGTCCTCCGACAACCCAGCATGACCATTTGACGACCATTTAGTTATAGAGTGGACGTGGCAAAAGGGTTGTCGCGGAGCACCATAATGTCATGTATGGCATAACCAAGCATGGTAGAAACGACGTCTCGTGGCTAGGTCTGATTTGATAAGGCGCTGAAAAAGGAGATGGCGGCAAACGAACCAAGACTTGGATCTTGAGTTGTTCCACAAAATCTTGACGAACATGAGCGGAAAAATGCAGGGACCATAAAGCACAAGAACGCGGCCGTTCACACATTGCGGCAAAAATAAATTCTAAACCTCAGGCGCCTCGACAAAACGGGCGTCCTCTATAACGTCGTCTATAAATGAGGCACAAAATGTTAGCGTACGCATTTTTATAATGTACCAGAAATGTCACCAGTCGTTTCATCGCGTACCGGTTTGTCGGTGAAGTTCTGGTCATTCGCGTAGACACGAAAACCTGCAGTTCATGAGGGTTACGCCGCAACGAAGTACTTGTATCGGGACCAACGGCCTGAGTGGAGCAAAAGCGGCCATCAACAGGTCACTGCGGAGCACCAAGCTGGGCAGCAACCTGGAAACGGCGGGTAGACGTCGACCGAGCGCAAGAGATACGACAAGAAAGTACAGCAACCATTGAAAGAGTCGATTGGGATAAGCCGACCACTTTTCAACATGCATCCATACAGCAATGTGTACCTCAGCATGCTGTGTTGATGACGACCATGGCAAGCACCAGTCCCGCCGCCGCCGCCGCCGCCACGCGCTTCCATCCAGCAATGTGGATTGCAGTGCGTCAACGGGGACTCGGACGACGAGGTGGTGAACTTGAACAAGAACTTGAACCCCGACTTCCAATTTACACTCCGACGACCCAACAAGGACAATGCTGCGATGGCCTTCCTAACTTGGACACCGGCGCTGCCTTCAAGTTCAACCGCCATTCTGCCCGCTTTGCGTATCTGTGCGTCGGGTCAATGTCCCGCTCACAATTCCAGACCGCTGTCTGCAAGCGGGAACGTCGGTTATCCAAACGATATCACGTTCTCGGCCTCACGTTTAACTCCTGCTTTGTGTGCGAAGGCAACGGTTCCGAAGATTCTTCTCATGATTGCCGTTTCATTAGTTTGCGAAGCTTTTTTTTCGCCTAAGCGTTCCACTGATTTCGCTTTTAGGATTTCGGAATGTTGAGTTCCCGCAAGTCTCCCGTCATTCAACTGGTGTCCCAACAGTGTCTTTTTGCTCACGTGAAGTTATCGTTACCTGTCCCCAAATCCCTCAATGGTTCAACCGTCCATTCACTCTCGACGTTCTACTGGAACAGATGGTGTGTTACTGCAGCTATTGTTTTCTAACGCATTGTAACAACGTTCCTAGGACTCATGCGCTAAAGTGCTACTTCCTATCCTCCAACGGGAACGTCTCCACATTCAACAACCTGGGTTGATCAGACGTGCGAGGGAGGTTGAATACCGTGTTCTCTGCGGTGAGTCTTCTCCATCTGTAGTTCCCTCGGCTTGTACACGATCTTTCACTAGACATCTGTGCGTCGTCTTTGTTTGCGGAGAATTGGTTCTGTGCAACATGCGGTCGTGAAATTTGTAACTCTTGCAGGAATCTGTTGACGTCCGGTGTCAGTCTGCGTGTCCTTCATTGTCGTGTGTGCACTGAACTTTGTGGAATCAGACTGGCCCGTGCGTAAACCATGGGATGGCTAATCTCTTCCCCCTGACACGATTTGAGGAGAACGAACTCGATTACGCTATTACAGCAATGTCCGCTTTACCGGTGCACACGCCCGGATTGCAGGTGCGTGCGGATCACACATGGCTGGTCGTCCATCGACCCTCCTAGCTAGGTCGATACTCCAAACTCGGCCTGCAATAAACCCGTAAAGATGTCGGCGAAACAAACCAATTATGCGCTTTTTAAGCGCTCGTGGACTCGCAGTGAACCAGTCATCGTAACGGACGTCCAGCATGCAATGCAAGGTCCATGGGGCCCTGACTACTTTATGCAGACCATGGGTCACCAGAGCGTAACTGTGGTTGACTGCGAATCAAATGAAGAGTTCAAGTCGACTGTCCTTGATTTCTTTGAAACCTTCGGCTCTGCTGTGCCTCATAAGCGGGCACTCAAGATCAAGGTATGGCTGCTCCACGCTGCGCGCTTCTTCTGCATCTATCCGTGTCTTCTCAGGATTGGCCTCCCCAAAGCGATTTCCGTCATATCTTCCCCGAACTTTACATGGCTTTCATCCACGGAGTCCCCTTCCCCGACCACACGCGTCCCGATGGAGTTCGGAATCTGGTATCACATTTTGCGAAAAATGGTGTTGTCCCTGACCTCGGTGCGCGCAATCACGCAGTATTACCCATCTTCATATTCATCTGTTGTCAGGGCCAAAGATGTACAACGCGCACGGCAGTTTGGATGCCAATAGCGGCCATGGTTCAACGCGGCTTCATTTGGATGTCACCAGCGCCGTCAACATAATGCTGTATTCTGCCAACCATGTGGATGGACGCCCTGGAACGGCTATGTGGCACATCTTCCCGTCAACTGCCCTGCCGATCCTACGTGATTTTTTACGCAGTGAACCCACCATCGGCTTCAAGGAGCCTGGGGACCCGATTCACAATCAATCGATATACCTTACGCCGGCTACTTTGCAGTTATTATTTGATAAACATAACATCCGACCTTTCACTATCCATCAGAGACCTGGCGATGCGATCTTCATTCCAGCCGGTTGTGCGCATCAGGTGCGATTCAGCAACCTTCTCCATTCGTGCACGCATGACCTGAGCCGAACTGCAGGTCTGCAATCTAACCGATTCCATCAAAATCGCTTGCGACTTCCTAGATGCTGAGAGTGTTCCAGCTAGCTGTCGACTTGGGCCCGAATTCCGTGCCCAACGATTATCGCATAACTGGCCGGAAGATGTCCTACAATTTGAGATTACGCTTTGGCACGCCTGGACATCGCTCTCCCGACAGAGGGACAAAACGACCTTGTCGCTTCGCAGTACCAACCCGATGCCAGTGGCCATCCTCGCTTCTGCAGCTGCAGCCACCGTCCCTTCCGAGACGAGATTTGACGCAAGCACAGGATTGTCTATGCACTTGGCGGATGGGCTGGAGCCCTCAAAGCAAGAGAGAAAGAAGGAAAAGCGCAGACTCTTTCGGAAACGGATCGCTGATGCACAACGCTCACACAAGAAGCCTGGCCATGATTACCAGTGCCCGATTTGTCCCCCGCCCAACTACTTCAACAAGCACGGTCTTCTTCACCATCTGTGAGTGCGCCTGACGCCCTGGTCTGTATGTCGTTGAACCCTGCCTCGTTTAGGGGAACGTCTCATGGCATTTCAGTCCATACGCCAAGCATCCCATCGTACGTCCGACTCCAGAGCGACGAATTTATGCGTCTTGTGCAGACCTGGGTACCACGAAGTCCGAAAGACATGTAGTTGTCAATATATCTTTGCCGTCTTGTCCATTTTTCAACTGAGCTCGGGACATTCCGACATCGGCTCTCAAGCTCTCACGACTTGACCTGGCGTTGGAATGTCCGGTCAAAAGTCCCATGGGCGGAACCCCATTCACAAGTACTGTACAACGTACAAGACCGTCGATGCCTGTCGATGATCCGTGCCCTGACGGCCGGGTTACTGCTCCGAGTCTGAGTCGCGGGAATCGTCATCGGAACAATCGTCGGTCACGGTATCGGGGGGTGGCGGCAATGTGGGGTTGGGTGGCACCGTTAGAAGTCGAGCTGAAAATCCCTTTCTCCGCAGATGCACGCGAATCATGCCAACATCCTCCTCTGCTTCCATTGCTGACTGCATCGCACGTGCCAATTGGTTCTGGTGAGCCTCGAGTTCCTGGAGTGCCAGACTGATAAGCGCCTGCTTGTCTGGATGCGATTGTAGGGTTTCCAGTTGAAGAGTGCACCGAAGGATCGCCTTCTCTGCGAACTTCTGTTGAGTTTCGATCTCTTCCCTCCTCAAATGGACGATTCGAAGGAGACTTGCTGCATCGCTCTCCGTATTGGGATAATCTGGTAGCTCGAGCAAGTGGCTCACGGGAAAATGAAGATCCTGCGACATGGCAATGGTCAAAAGATTTTCTCCTCACAGATGGTGTCTTGATACCGACATGATGAGAAACCGAAGTCGTGGAGTCATCTGGTTTGGTTCCCAGTGGCTGTCATGTCTTACCCAGGTAAACAAAATACTTGCTTGCGGCAAAACAAGACACGTACGGCCTGGGGAGTTGAATGGGTTCGTCGGTGTCGAAGAAGGCGTAGCAGTGGATTGGTAACCGACCATCGACTCGGAGTTCCACTTTTCTTCTGGGCTTGCTCGACATTCGTCACCATGACGGTGCTGGGTTTGTACATGGAACGAACGTGACGGTGCGTCTGCGGGGGGATATGCTCCGAGTCCTTTCACACACGGTGGATTTGTATGTCATTTATTTGCTCTGAAACCAATTTTGGCAGTGCAAAACGATGATATGGGTTGTTTCCCGTTGTTTCCACTACGAGGCAAAACTTTTTTCAGACAGATGCCACATTGCGCCCGGCCTTACTTCGCATCATTACCATCATGGCCGTCGGCTAGTACCGGGTTTTCAAAGTCCGCCATTCAATAACCTTGTCCCCACGCTTGAACTTCCAGCGCTTTGATGTTCAGCCTGTGTGCTGTTCGGACGTGCGCGCTGGTCTCGTACCAGTTGTCATGGTCGTTGTGAGCGCATGCACCCTGATTTCCAGCGGAGGGCCTGGATGGAAGCGTGCGACCTTTGTGTTTGAACATGCGCTGGTCTCGTATCAGTTGTCATGGTCGTCGTGAGCACAATGTGAGGCCCAGCACTTTGATATCTAGTGAAAAGAATGAGCGTGCGGGAGATACTCGTCTTGTCAACTTCTCTCGGCGTCAGATCGTCCTATTCGTCACTACTCACACCTTCAGGGCCTTGGCCGGCTTGGTGCCGCGCAGGGACTTGGAGACTGTGTTCCCTCCTATGGCCCCCACGAGCTCACGCTTTCTCTGGGAACATACGCCTGACCGTTATCTCGCCATGCGGTCAGCCCCTCTTTGTTGTTGGAAGCATCAGCCCTGCTTGCTTTCTTTGCCCAGACACGGTTCTTTACCGTTTTGTTCAATCAGACCCAGTGGTTGAACAGCGCCGCCAACATGGTTTGACATTCCTGTGATGGTGGTGAAACTTTACTCCCCATGGTTAGTTCCATACTATAGCATTGTCAAGAGAATTGATACCGCATTCGTTTTTCCGAAGCTCGCCTCTTTCAGACCTGGCCGTGTTCAAACTTTTTGGGTGCGCAGTGGTCTCAGTCGCTGAGCACAAGCACTCTGATATCCAGCGGAAGGCCTGGATGGATCGTGTCCCTCGCTCGACTCGTCGCTAACCTCAGGGACTTGAAGGCGGTATTCAGCTTACGCCGTATCCGTGTTGAACGGCCGACCGCTATCTCTGTTATCGACAGCATCAGCCCTGCTTTCCTTCTGCGCACATTCATTTCTCCCTTTAACTCGTTTCGTCCATCGGACCAACTGGACAGCGCCGCCAACGCGGTCTGACATTCCTGTGAAGGTGGTGAAACTTTACTCCCCATGGTTAGTTCCATACTATAGCATTGTCAAGAGAATTGATACCGCATTCGTTTTTCCGAAGCTCGCCTCTTTCAGACCTGGCCGTGTTCAAACTTTTTGGGTGCGCAGTGGTCTCAGTCGCTGAGCACAAGCACTCTGATATCCAGCGGAAGGCCTGGATGGATCGTGTCCCTCGCTCGACTCGTCGCTAACCTCAGGGACTTGAAGGCTGTGTTCCATCACGAGCTTACGCCGTACCCGCGTTGAATGGCCGACCGCTATCTCTCCTGTCGACAGCATCAGCCCTGCTTTCCATACATTTCTCCCCCTAACTCGTTTCGTCCACCGGACCAACTGGACAGCGCCGCCAACGCGGTCTGACGTTCTCGAAGCATTGTCGTCTTCGCTCGTTCCCCTTGTTGACGCCACTATCAAAATATTGTACGTGTTCCGCCTGGTAAGCATTCCAGCTCTCAATAGTATCCGGTTTCTTATCCTTTACAGGATGCTTTTCGTATTCAATTCGACTTCGGCATCGAATTAGCACTTTTTTGTTTATTTTCACCAGGTATTGACACCGACCGGCCGGATGGATATAAAACCTCTCGCTCGTTTGACCCATTACCCACGGATCATCCATCATGGACTTCGCCACCTTTGCCGACACGAACACCTCTTCTCTTCCTTACGCATCTGCGCCCCCGACCTTCCTTGAAGGGGTGAACTTCGCTGACATTTTTCCCAATGGGGTTCCCACCGTCGAGAACTTGCAAAACAACGAAGTACTCGCGAATACGTCCGTAAATGAGCGTGAGTGCAGGCGAATATGCATCTGCCATTCGATTCATGTAACTCAAATCTTCACAGCTATCATTTTGCCACCCAACGCGTTCGGGTACCCTTCGGCCACGTCGTTGGCGCTTTCCACCAATTCGGCTGCCGCCGCAGGCGTCAATCTTCCTTACGTGCCATCTTTAGAGGGCAACCCTCTGCAACCTCAACAAATCAACATTACCGACCTCAAGAAGCAGAATCGCGTCTGGCATGGCATCCAGGTGGACGCCCAGGGACTAGTCTTGGACGAAGCCCTCCAAGAGAAGGAGGGATGTTGGCTTGATTACGCGGACGCTGACCGCCTCCGAGTCATCTCCAAGGATTCGCTCGCAGAAGCTTTACGTCACTATGTGGAACGAGAGAACCAGCGTTCGCTTGCCAACCGTCGCATGCCCGAACCCAGTAGATACTTGTAATGTTTTTCACTATGTTAACAGAGGCTGACGTACAGCACCGCAACAGCGTTCACGTTGCCATCGCACGCGCTGACCTCGTTGGTGCGTGATTGTTTCTGTTCGCATTCAGGTAATTCCTCAATATCTTCAACAGGCGTACGGCCGAGTTCCGACTCTGCGTCACAAGATTGACGCGGAGTGCATTCGCGTGATCAACGGTGGCGACTTGAACGAGGAGAACCCATATGGCCCCTTCGGGTTATATCGACCCCACGAAGGTCGGCTACCTTCACAGGAGATTATCGCAGCCAGAGCCAGGGTCGCCCTGGATACCGGTCGCTACTTCCACAGCGGCATCGTAGATACCAACGTGTGTCGTTTGCGCTCACGTGGTGATCGACTGACTCAGAATTGTGGCTTTCAAGGGAAACTTCGTTGAAGACTTTGCCGAAGATGTCATCTACCAGGTCCTTAACAACACTTGTTACCGCGGGGGGCCCTCCAGAACGATGACCAAGATGTCGTGGGTCCAGAACCTGAGGTTGTGGGCCGATCGCTATGGTATCACCCTTGAGCCGGAGTCTGTCCTCCGGGCGTTTCCGGACACCTTGGTCGCAATGGTCATCACCTCGGTGAGTAGATGTAATGGAGTTCCGCGTTTTCCTGTTTTTACACCATACCTCTCTAGATAAAGCACGCTCTCGAACTTTTGGCGAATCCAAGGAAGCCCCCTTTCACTGCTCCCAACTACTACAATTTTTACGCCGGTGTCTGCGCCACTCTTGCGGCGCATTCAGCAGGCCCCCGCGGAGATGCCTGGAAATTGTTCAAGGCCCATCTTACGCATTGGTACCTCCATTACAGTCACTCGTTGTGCTTGTCCTGACCGATGGGTTGGCAGCTTCTTGCATGGCTTGAATTACAACGTCGTCCTGGCAAGGTATGCATATCTCCTTGCGTGAATTTTCGCCTGTTCGCTGTTCGCCGTGTCGTGTACGATATTCCTGAGTAGCAGCTGTACGATATGATGCCCTGCTGATCCACTTCTCTCGCCGCCGCCGCCGCCAACTCCCCCCGCGCTTGTCATTTACGTGTAACAATTGCAGAGTCCTCCGAAATCAGACCTTGTCGCTTGATTTTGACAAATTTGAGTCGTTAACGGGTCATGACGTTAGCTGCTGCAATTGCAAGGATTGCGCCTCAGCAGGTGGACCAATGTGCGTGCCAATGATAATCATTGATGGACCCCGGCTCACCTCTCTCCGATGTATTCGATTCCAAGTCTCGGCAATGTATGTAAATTTAGCGAAGCTGTCGCACTCGCATATGACGCAGGTGACCTACTCTATATACTCCATAGTCAGGTCGATCATATCGTCGTCCTCCGAGGGACTATCCTCCTCCATGGCATCATTTTCATCCATAACGTTGTCGTCCTCCATAGCAACGTCATCCTCCAACACGCAATCGTGAAGTTGAAAGATGCGGCGCGTCATAATAAAATCACAGTTCTGACACCTAGCGAAGAGATTCTCAAACTGAACCGACGTCATGCCAGGTCTTGAGGCAGAATTAAGGCTGAGAAGCTTGTCAAAGACGTCACTGGGCGTCAACAGAGGCGGATTACAGGTGCGGACCACCTTCATGTTGATATCTGTCACTAGCTTCTGAGTAAACTCAGCAAGGATTTCAATGGATCCGGTTCACCTTCCATACGTCGTCGCCTATCGCGTCGAAGCGCAATGTGCTCAATATCTTCATCCAAAATCGACGTCACGGCCGGAGGTGCTGAGTCGTTGATGTCTGGAAATTGGTGAGTGTGAACTGGTGCTGTCTTTTCAATCTGTGCCGGTACTGACCTCGAAGCGGATAGTGACGAATAGGCACCCCCCTCCTGCCATAGATTCGTTCAACGAAGACTAGACAACGCGTCAGTCCACTACGACGTGGTGAGTTGACCGGAGGAAATACCGAAGTAATCGCATTCACCCTTGGCGCAGGTCGCGACGTATTCTCCCGCATACCACCCCTGACCGACCATGGAGATGGTGGACTCCACGAAAGATTCGCCGACGTTGTCCTGCAAGGGGCAGAGACAACAAGGACCCAGCATGTCGTGCGACAGACGGTGCAAACGAAGATCCGACGGAGGTACGCGTTCGCCATGTTCATTTACGGGCCTAACCAGCGAATGAACGGTATTTCGCCATTCCAAAGGCAGCCGCCACTCACCAGAACCAAGTAACAAGGTTGTTCTTGGTCTTGTTGTACTGAAGGACGACTCGGGGCGAGGTGCGAATGCGATATAGGAACTGGTGAATGACTCTGTTAGAGGCCATGGGGGGCATGTCAGACTGAACGATTCATGCCCACCTTTATAGATTTCGAGAATTGCTTGGCACGCTCCCTCAGTACTCCGCCGCCCGTGGGACAAAATTTTCCCTGCGTGGGACCAAAATTTTGGTGCGTGGGACAAATTGTTTGTGTGATATAAATACATATTGTCACCGCTGGGTTTTGCTGTTCCAGTCGTTCCTCAGTCTTACGGTTATGGCTAACGAAAATGTCCCTCCTCCTGCAACAGGCCGCCGCGGTAGAGAAGACGCTCTTCACGTCGGTGCCAGGAAGAAACCGTGAGTGCCCCATATCCTCTTTCGTTGTGTTCGTCCCTGACGCTGGTATTCAGCTGTACATCGGATCCGTTGGTACACCACGGTCGTCACTTCGGCCGTACGCTACACGCCATGACAAACGTACAAGTTCTCCTCACCAATGGAATCTTACGCATGGGTGAGCTCGCAGATCAACCCGATGAAGCCTTCACCGCTGAGTAAGCCGATAAATGTTGACCATCGTTCATCTCCTGATCGCTGACTCTCCCAGGGAGAGGAGGGAGCACCGCGTTTTTA
>CEMM01320964.1:298-12026 GCA_900068975.1 Hygrocybe conica | reverse complement strand
CACAGGATCGCCAGGAGGCACACATTTCTAATCTTCTCATTCCTTGCTGCATTCCGTCTGTTTTACTTTCAATCCACTCTCATCGCGCCCACCTACTTCTGTCGGCAGTTTCAGCCAATTCTCCAGATTGCTGGCACATCTCCCTGTGAGCAACCTCTCAACGGCACTTGGCTCAATCTGACAGGTGCCTTCGTCTTGGCTAGGTGCTTCTCCTTCTCCCGCTCCCGCACCTCTCACCGACAAGCTCCGATTCAAGGAGGCACAGCCCCCGTTTGAGCTTTCCCGGGTACTGTCAGTCTAATCCATGCCGCTCCAATTTTGATTCTGATTTTGATTTTGATCTTGCCCTTCCACCGATTGGACATTTTTGCAGCAATTCGGCCTCGAGATTAACATGGGCAGACTGGTAGAAAGTCTCACGCTCCCCATTTCAGAGCAACGCCATCCCGCCCTCTCAATCCCAATTGTCTTCTGGTTCTACTGCCTCTCAAGACCGGGCCCGCTGTCCCAATACGAGATCCAGCATCTCACCCGTGCCACCGATTCCCTCGCTAATGCGCTGCACCAACCTGACAAGATTGTTGATGTTGTCCAAGCCTCGTGTTTGCAGTTGCGCAGCCGCAGCTTTGGTGGTCTCGAGATGAGTGCTTCGGCACAGCAGACCTTTGACTCACTGCATGCGATCAGAATTGAGTCTTGCTCACAACCGATCGAGCAGACAGAGCGGATCTTGGCTTTTTGACAAGCATATAATCTAGATTATTGCTGGTGTGTTGTGCTGCGCAAGCTGCCTGTTATTCAGGACGGTCATTATGCCTTTACATCTTTGACGCCATCTCTCTCGGAGTTATTCCTCCACCGGAGTTATTCCTCCACATCAATTTGATTTTATTCTGTGCGACAAGCCTTCTCTAATCATCCACACTATTACGCATGCTGCTACAGTTCTTCTGCGCTCTCGATTTTCGCAAGACGATCCGGTTTCATACTACGACAAATGTCTGAGCTTGGCGCGCTCGATCGCTACCCTCATCAAGCGTCACCCCTGGACGCTGATCTCGCTTTCTTCGATCCCATCGTCAGCGTGAGTTGGCTCGATGTTCTCCTGCTCTACAAGATAGCTGATTGTGGTTGCCAGTGTTGCTGGATGTCGGCTGCGAAAGTTTTCCTCCGCGAACTCGAGATGGCGGATGCCATTTGGCCCTTCATCGACAGCACCAAAATCCGCAGTGAAATCACAACCATTCTTCATGCCATGACCACGCTTGCAACCCAATTCCCGCTGTTTGGTGTTCTGTGGTCTTTCGCAGTGCGGCGAAAGCAGGTTGTAGATAATAGTAGAGAGGTTACACTAGCAGGTGATGTGGTGAATAGAGTCTTTTCATGCAAGTCCTGTGGTTCGGGGGAGGTTCGGTTTGGGACCCTATGTGATTCCTAATGTGGATGTGATGCTGCCAGAGGGAGCAGACACGAGAAATGGAATCGCTTTGGCACCCTATTAGAGAATATAATGTAACATAATTTTGTTATAAATTTGCAACACAATTCAGAATTGTCATTCACAGATCTCTACATATATACAATTATCAGAAGCCATAATGCTTATCAAATTCACCTGGTGATATAAAACCTCAGGAAATTTCATATTGTAGAAGAGATTTCAGACTGATGACAATGATAAACCATTACTTTGGAATATAATTTAACACAATTTTGTTCTGGTTTTGCAATACCATTCATAATTGCAACCCACAGATCTTTAGTTATATAGAGGTAAATACATTTGTCAGAAGGTATAACTCTGCCTGAGCCTTATCAAATTCATCTGGTTATATAAGATTGTTAAAATTTTCTTATTGTAGAAGAGAGTTCAGACTGATAACAGTGATAAACCATTACTTTGGAATATAATTTACCATAATTTTGTTATGGTTTTGCAATACCATTTGTAATTGCAACCCACAGATCTTTAGTTATATAGAGGTAAATACATTTGTCAGAAGGTATAACTCTGCCTGAGCCTTATCAAATTCATCTGGTTATATCAGGCCCTTAAAATTTTCCTGATGAAGTTGGCCTCATTTTCTGTAGTGCCATCTTCGGAGCGATCAGCGGGCATTCCGTTCATGTACCGAACAATACAGCGGCGTCTGTGTCTGGCAAGCCGAGTGATCGCGCCCTCCTGCAGATCCAGTGTGCAAAGCGCCGCGATGCTCAACGCGGTTGAAGTCCGTGAAATGACAGGCTGGTAGCCCGATTTTTTTTCTCACGTTTCCCCCGCTATATGTTTTTGTGCAGTGTAATGATAGCCGGTCCCGTAATTTATGCGAATATATCCAAGCATCGCCATATCCCTCGTCTGCTCACCCCACGCCATTCGTCCCTCCCGTCGCTCCTCCCACAAACACCCAGGTGACACTGATGAATACAACGAACATGAGATCGATGAGGACGTTGAAGGGCGTTTGATAAGGATCGGTTGAGAAATTCTGAGGTGCATTCGAGCTGGAGAAGATATGGAACGAAGAGGAAAGCGGAGATGGAAGGAGAGTGGAAGGGATTGCGAGCATGGCGGGCGGGAGAAACGTTGGATATCGGAATCGGAGGATCTCCATGATTGAAGCTGGCTGTGCGCGAAACAACCTACCGAGCGGTGGCCCCGGAGTATCATCTGGACAGAGACGCTGGGTATATGCGGATGAGGATGAATGGAGGGTGACAAGAGGTTGAATGACATACATGTCGGCCTGGACAGGGGCGAAGAAAGCCTTCAGGGCTTCGGAATACGCAAGGTTGCCAGTGAAGACCTGATGGGAGGAAGACTGAGTTTGCGAGAAGCAAAAAAGCGGGAGTTGCCAGTGCTACCAGGGCTTGCGTATCCGGAGGCACACCATTTCTGATGACTGGGGCAGCGAAGGCTTCAGACATTTTTTGAGGATGGGTGAGGTGGTTTGATGGTTGTGAAGGTGAACGTTCCACGATTTCCTGTCAAACGGACGCTGGGGAATGTGCTTAAGGGAGATCGCGATCCGAGTCAGCGATGACTCGGATGCCAGTGGCACGTGCGAACCATTGAAAATAATCAAAGTTCGAGTTTTTCCATTTTTCCACGTCCTTGATTGGACGCTTTTTTCCTGCTTCTTCATAACCCACCTCGACGGAGATGCTCGCAAACGAATCAAAATCTGAAAAACGTCCCGTTATCGCGAAATTGCAAACTGCAGCTCACCGATCCGAACGAGATTGGAAGAGGAGCGGGATCACTCAGTGAACTGGCGTCAATCTTCTCATTGCGGGATGATTTCAGTACGTTGCGAGAGCAGAGGGGAAGGGCTCACGTTGATTTGAGAACCTCTCTAGCGTCCGGTCGTGCAGACCGAGAAGTTATCACCCACATCGCGGGCAAGAACCCGTGGAGCTCTAGAGATCCATGCGATTTACCATCCGAACGTTCATGTCTCCCTATTTTCAGTATTTTAGAAGAGCTGTTAACACGCACGCAAGTCACGAAGAAAGCAGGAATCACTGTGGAAGCCCGTCGTGTGCCGTGTCATGCCAATGTACGAACATAACGCTGGAGATGATTGTAAGTTGTTCTCTCGTCTACCGCTGGATGCAGAAGCTCACCATTTGGTTCGTAGACTGCTTTGATCAGGTTTTCCTCTTCGCTATCGCTTGTATATCTGTGTTGTACCATTTGTTTGCGACATCACATCGTTCAGTTGTGTCACGCCGTCAGCATCAGTCACTTCCTCACCAACTTCAAAGTTCACGCACCTCTTTTACCCTCTATCACAACAACCGTCATGAATATGTCCACGGCCCCCGTTGGATCGCTCCAATCCCGCGTCGACAAAATCGGATTCGTCAAGTGCACGGTGAATAATGTTGGAGGCAACCAGAATGTTTACAATAGCTATTCGTTATGCGGCGAAGAATGTCAGAAGAAGCTTCAGGACTTTGGGAAACGCGTTTGGGGACGTCTTTCTCGACTTTGCGTCACGATAACGAGGATCGTCTTGCACAAGATCGTCTTGTGAGTGTAACGCGCCAATTCTGACACGATAGACCCAGATAATGACCAGCCGATATCTAACAGGTTTTTCCGAAGGCTCAGCGGGGCCGCCGTTTACTCAGGATTTGAATCCTCAGTCTAAGCTGGCGATTCAACGGCGAGTTCGATTCTTCTTCTGCGCCATCACATTGCTTACCGTCTCACCGTCTCACAGGATCTTTTCTTCTCGATGGACATTTTTAACGAATAGCTATCTGTTTCTTTTCCTGTCAAACATTCCGGCTTGTGCCGTGTGCTTTTGAGCAGCAATTTTTTGATCCTGAATCTCGTACATCTGTGTGGTTTTTTTTTCTTCCAATGCCCATCTTATTGTCCGTGTGGTTTTTTATTCTACATGATGTCCGCCCTTCTCCACAGCAAATACGTCGCCGACGTCGCCCTTACATTAACTGATCGCGATCTGAGATAATCGTGAGATCATGGCATGTCGATCAGGAACACGAACTTCTCAAAATGGAAGGCCACATGGGAGCGGGACCGGATGACGAATCTCCCCGACTCTCCCCGAAGTCCACCCAGGTCCACCCTCCGTCACTCTTCGGTCTCGTCTCGAGCGTCAGTTTCCTCGAGCTTCGTTTGATCCGACCAATGCTGGGATGAAAACGGTGCGCAGTCCCCTCTTCTTTGACTTTCCTTACGATAGTCGCCGTCTACATGCAGGACTACACCCAACTTGTTTCAAAGTTTGTACCGCCCTGACATGGCTCGCTTTGCCCTCTCCCGCGACTCGTCTGCCAAATCTCCCAGGCTCTCCCATCCGTCGCCAGAGGACGGCGTCTGTCTTCCGAAACCTCCCCTCTCCAATATCACCTGTCTCGACTGGAGCGACACCCATCATCAGCACGCAAATCGACAACCCTTTTATCCGTCCCGTCGAGCCTTGCGTCCATGTCCCTCGCAGATCCGTCGCTGTGCGACTCGAGAGGCACCGCTGGTTAGACTCCCAACGACGAACCCACCTCTCTCGCTCAAGTCGTCTGCGACCAGATCGACACTGGAGCGACTCAGCTCGCTCGCTCTCACCAATTTTTTTATTTCGGCCAGTACAGACGTCCTGGCGACCGCGCCCATCTACGTCATACACCACTCTGCTTCGACGAGCCCCACGTTGGCGACGCGGCTCGAAAACGGATCAAGTCCACTCTCAGTCAAAACGTCGCCAAGGTCTCCGTCAGGAGGGGGCTTAGCGAGTTTGGCCTCGTCTCGAGCCTCGGTTTTTCCTCCGTCTCCAGCGATTCCAGCGATTTCCACGATAACGGTGCGTCGTTCCTTCCCTTCCCCCTTTTTTTTTCCGTTCATTCGCACGACCTCGGTCTGCATCCTCAGGATCAGGCCCTCCGATGTCGTCCAACTCCCCAACAAAGCCCTTCCCACGACTTCTGCTCCCAATGTCCCCTGCTCTCCCATCCGCCACCAGAGGGCGGCATTCCTTTCCCAGACGGTCCCCTCTCAGGCTCCCGCATCGTCTCCTTTCGACAGCAGCAGCAACGCACATCTTCACCGCGCAAGTTTGCATCCACTGTTCTCCCCTTGAATCCCCAGTTCTTCAGAGCGCGCCACTCGAACGAAGAGCAGCAGACAATTGAGGATTGCGGACATCTGCAGATAAGGAGCCCGAGCGACTTCTCAAGGAATCGAGGCGCTGGTCCGGGATCTGTTCCTTTCGACCATCAGGAGGTAAGCCATTTGCCGGCCTTGAGATTGCGTGAAAATTGGCTCACCGCGTACTAGATCTGTGAAAGGACGACCAATCTCCTAAACGACAACGAGTGCCACTTCATCTCCCACGTTCTCGCGTTCTTCGCTGCTTCCGATGGTATCGTCAACGAAAACCTTGTCGAGCTGTTCTCTGACGAGGATCGATCCGCAGAAGCTCAGTGTTTCTATGGCTTCCAGATTATGATGGAAAACATTCATTCGGAGACTCACTCGTCGCTCATCGACACCTGCATCAAGGATCCGGCTCAGTACCTCTTCGATGCCATCGAACAGATCCCATGCACCAATCGGAAAGCCGACCGGGCAATACGGCGGATCAACGACATGCGTTCGACATTCGCAGAGCGGTTGGTGGCTTTCTTTTTTTCAGGGTCCTTCGCCTCGATCTTCTGGCTGGAGAAGCGCGGTCTCATGCCTGGCTTAACATTTTTGAACGAACTCACCGGTCGCGACGAGGGCATGCACACCGACTTTGCGTGTTTATTATTCAGCCACCTCAGACGACGCCCTCACCCGGACACAGTCCGCAGAATTATCGCTGAAGCAGTCACCATCGAACAGGAATTCCTAACGGGTGCGCCTTTATTCTTCTTGCAAGTGCCTGCTGCTGAGTATGATCCAGATGCTCTCCCCGTCGCCCTGATCGGAGTGAATTCAAAATCGATGC
The DNA here is from genome assembly GCA_900068975.1 of Hygrocybe conica. Classification (NCBI taxonomy): domain Eukaryota; kingdom Fungi; phylum Basidiomycota; class Agaricomycetes; order Agaricales; family Hygrophoraceae; genus Hygrocybe; species Hygrocybe conica. Next base: position 5,565 of record CEMM01320964.1, on the reverse strand, counting down.
GTCGATGCATCGAATCCGTACCTGCTCGATCCCCCATCTCCCTCGTTACGAATCCATTCGACTTCATGGACATGATATCCCTGCGAGGCGAGCGAGTGTCGGATTACTCCAAGGCGAACATCAACCGATGGCTCACCAAGATAGATTGCCACCGCGGTGACAACGACTCGGACGACGGGGGCGACAATGGTACAGGCGAAGTGGCCGAGGCTGAGCGGACAACGGACGTGAACAGCACGGATCGGGACGGCGAGGCTGACACGCGGCAGACGGTTCAGTCGCTGTCTACCCTGGAGACCAGGCCCTCCTACTTCCTTCAACCCCGCCCAACATGGCTCCCTTTCCCCTCTCCCACGACTCGCCTTCCCAATCTCTGCGCTCTCCTTCTTAACCCCTACCTGGATATCGCCCCCCCTTCAGCACCAACGCCATCATCCGCCGGCCGCCCTCATTTCCCTGTCGAGTCCCGAGTTCTCCAGATTTTCGGCCATGTCCCTCGCACGCTGCTTTATCCTTCGACATCGCCTTCCTTCAGCGGCCGCAGCGAGATCATGCGAGCCGGCGCCCACTCCCCCTCGAGTCCCAGGTTCTTCAGACTCTCGTCCATCTCCCTCGCCCTTCATCCGGACACGGACTGCCACCACCCTCGATGTCATTTTTTAACCGCGGAGGGGGTGGATCTGTCGAAAGACCTTCTCGACTGGGCCAATCGTCTAAACGATCCCAAGCGCGACCTCATCTCCCACGTTCTCGCGTCCTTTGCTGCTGCCGATGGTATCGCTAACAAAAACCTTGTCGAGTGGTTCTCTGATGAGGATCGATCCGCCAAAGCTCGGTGTTTCTATGGCTTCCAGATCATGATGGAAAACATCCATTCTGAGACTTACTCGTTGCTCATCGACGCCTACATCAAGGATCCGGCTCAGCGGGAGTACCTCTCCGATGCCATCGAGATCCCATGCACCAAACGGAAAGCCGACTGGGCAATACGGCGGATCAACGACAAGCGTTCGACATTCGCAGAGCGGTTGGTGGCTTTTGAGGGGATCTTCTTTCCAGGGCACCCCTCCCTCTGTCGAGACCAGCAAAACCTTGTACGTGAATTTACTATCCGCGTGGTGCTGTTTTTGACGCATTGTCCAGCTGTCCCGACGAAGACTTCTAGACATACGCGGGCACTGTATTCGAGGACACCATTCATGCATTTTCTACATCTCACCCGCATTGCACTCTGTAGATTTACCACCGTATCATTGTATCCCTCACGTTTTCGTGCCGCGATGCAGACGACGCACGCGGCCAGCGCGGATGGGAATGGTGAGGCTGCAATGCCGACGCGGACGCGGACGATACAGATGGCGGGACTGGCGCGAGCGGTGGGGATCATGGGGCCAACCGAACGACGAGGGGCGGTGGGTTGAGGAAGGCCGAGTGAGTGGTGCGTCCACCACCCAGCCTTCCAGGTACGTGTCCGTCGCTTTTGGCTACTTATCCGTGCTAACGAGTGTGTCGTCCAACCGCAGGATCACACGCCGGTACCGGCGAACGACGCCGTCAACCACGGCTTTGGCGATTATGTTCGGCGGTTATTTGGATGGGGATGAGGATGAGGGGTCCCGCTGCCTGGATGAGGGGATGCTGGCGCCGTCGCTACAGGACGGGCGACGTGTGCCAGTGAGTCAGTCGACGCGCCGAGCGCGTTCGTGAACCTGGTTACTATGTGTAGATAATTATGTTGCTATGGACATGACATAACTACGAGACCAATGAAGCGGAGCAGGGCGATGGGGTGAGACGCGGGGTCCAGAAGGACTGAGAGGTTCGGCCGAAGTGAAGTAACGATGGGACGCCGACGAAGTGCCACTCCGAGGTGCCACTAGCAGTGTCCCGGCCCGGGGCCGACGGTGACTAGCCTGGGCTAAAAAGGAAGTGACTGTTACCATATATATATACCTCAAGTCTCAAGCCTGCGAGTGAACCTGCGCCGAAAGCGTCCGAATCATTCGAACTTGAACGTCAACATATGCGTTCATCCACCTTTCTCCCTTTCATCCTATTTATGACTTGGGCCTGTTTGTGCTGCAATCGCACCTTTGGCACCTCCAAAGGACTCGACATCCATCGCAATAGCTGTAAGCAATTCGCGTCGGCAACCCGAAGTTTGCTCTCGAAACGCACTCGGCAGCCCGAGGAAGATCGGCCTGGTGCTGCGAAGTTTGCTCGTCGTGAGTCTGACGATACGCTGGACTCGCGGTCGAGCATCTGAGACGGCCCGACGCCTACAGATGCGGGGGAACAAACCTCTGACGATAAGACGACTAATCTCACCGTGACGGTGAATCATCGATTCCTGCACCGTGCTGTGCGAGTTGAATGTGATTACCTTTCTACAGGAACAAGTAAATCACGGTGCTACCGCCCATCCACCTGAGCCACCTGTTTCAATTCTGGAGAGGCCATTGATCTCAAAGCGGTCTCGTCGTACAATTCGCTGCCCAACTGGATATCGAGACTTTCTTCCATCTTTCTCCACACCCGTCACTCAAATTTCAAGAATGGTTCCAGTCCCCCCTCAACGCGCGATTCCGATAACCACATCTCCTGCTGGATCACCAACCCCGACTCCCCCTGAGGATCCACCCCCCATAGAATCAGTTGCAATCAAAACGCAGCCAAACGACATGGGCGTTTATCGTGTATACTTGCGAAAACCAACATACGATCCTGAAGACTCCGTCAGCCTATCAGATGTCTCCGACTCTCCGATGTTCATTCAACCTGATGTCGACGCCACCCACCAGCAAGCTTTACCACCGTCAGATGTAAAGGCCGCAAGCACATCGAATATGCCCTTTGCTCCATTTGCGAATGCGACGATCTATCGATTGATGAATTTTTGGTTCGGCGGCTCCCCAATGAAAACCGTGACCGAACTTGATCGACTCGTTAACGACATCCTATTGCAAGAGGACTTCAGTCAAGACCACCTTCGTGGTTTCCGTTCCACACGTGAGCTTCAGAAGCTCGATCGTCACGAACCTGGAAATGCGCCCCAATCGGCTAGTCCCAAGGGCTGGATTGAATCTACAGTCAAGATAAAAGTACCGTCCGATTACGCATCCAAGGGGAATGACGTGCATGCCTTTGAATACGAGATTCCTGGAGTGTTTCATCGCAGTCTAACGGAGATAATCAAAGGCGCCTTCCAGAATTCGATCTCACAAGCTTTTCACTTCACGCCTTTCAGACAGTTTTGGCAGCCTTCGCCAGATGAACCCCCCAGTCGCCTTTATGGTGATCTGTTCACGTCGGATGTAATGGTTGAAGAGCACGAGAAGCTTTGCTCTCAGCCCGCTAACCCTGACTGCAACCTAGAGCGGGTTATCGCATCGATCATGGTCTGGTCAGATTCAACAAACCTAGCAAACTTTGGCTCCGCATCGCTCTGGCCGATCTATATCTACTTTGGCAACCAATCGAAATATGCCCGAGCGAAGCCCAATTTATTTGCATCGCACCACCTTGCGTACATCCCTCAGGTGAGTTTGTTCATCATGATTGTAGATTAAGCTGCTGATTCACGCACTCATTTCAGCTTCCTGACGTTCTTCAAGACGCATATCGTAAGGTTTTCGGCAAGAGCCCAACTCCGGATGTGTTGTCCCACTGCAAACGAGAGCTCATGCATGCCATATGGGAGCTCTTACTTGACGAAGAATTCATGAAGGCGTACGAACATGGCATTGTTATCACATTCGCGGATGGAATCAAGAGACGAGTGTATCCCCGATTTTTTACATATTCAGCTGATTATCCTGAAAAGTGAGCGCTTTCTCTCTGCACACCAAATACGACGTCTGACTTGATTTCGTCAGGGCATTACTCGCTTGTATCAGGAACCTTGCAGTCTGTCCCTGCCCACGATGTCTGATCGAGAAATCCCAAATTTCTGCAATGGGGTCAGCGCAAGACCACCAGCGGCGGCAAAACGTTCGGAAAGATTCAGAAGCGCGTCGACAAGATGTGGACATGACTAGGAGCTGGATTCTAGAGAAAGGCTACAAGATCCAGGGTGCGGCGGTGGAACGTGTACTTTCTGCAGAGTCTCTCGTGCCAACCAAGGTAATGTAGGAGCCCTGACTTGCGTTGAGAATGTTCATCTATCCATCTCCAGAACGCCTTTTCCACACGACTATTTACCTTCCTGTTCGACTTCTTCACATTATTCGTCCCGGATCTACTCCACGAGTTTGAACTCGGAGTTTGGAAGGCTTTTTTTACACATTTATTACGGATACTGCAGGCGTGGGGTCATGACAGCATCCAAGAGCTGAATAAACGGTACGATGAGCCCGTTTTTCTGGTCATCCACCATATTCAGGTTATGGTTTTCCAGCTATCGGCAGATTCCGACTTTCGGCAGAGATACCATCCGTCGGTTCAACAACAATGTCTCGGGCATGAAAAAGTTTGCTGGTCGCGATTTTGAGGATCTCCTACAGGTGACTTCTTGCCTTTATGATTTATTTGATTCTCAGTTATCGGTTATCATCTACAGTGTGCAATTCCTGTCTTCGAAGGATTACTCCCATCGCCACACAATGAGATTGTGCTCGATACTCTTTTCGTCCTTGCATCATGGCATGCCTGCGCCAAGCTCCGTCTACATACCGATCCCACGCTTTCCTTCCTTGAGAAGACCACGGCCACACTTGGAGTGCTGTTGCGGCGTTTTGCGAAGCTCACATGCACATCATTTAAAACTACAGAATTGCCTCGAGAAGCCGCTGCTCGACGTAGGCGCCGTGCAGCCAAGGCCAATCAGCCCGCCGTCACTCCATCTAATGGTGCTACCGCCGCCAAACCTGCAGGCCCAAAGCCCAAATTCTTGAATTTGAATACCTATAAGTTACATTCGCTCGGCCATTATGCTGATGCCATCCGACGCTTTGGAACAACGGACTCGTACTCTACTCAGATTGTGCATCTTTCCTCGTCCTCCCACCCAGATGCAGAGCTGACGGAAGTGTGCACCAGGGAGAATTGGAACATCGGCGTGTCAAAAAATTCTTTTCACGCACGAACAAAAAAGAATATCAACGTCAGATTGCCAAGCATGAACAGCGTGAACGCCGACTCCGCCAAATGCGGGCCGACAACGTTGACCACTGGCAGCCCTCTCACGAACGCTCTGCCTCCTCTGCCCCCGGTGTTGTGAAGTGTGGTGTTTTCACTTCAAGTGGTACCGAAACTGTTCCTTCAGGTAG
>CEMM01320927.1:0-10724 GCA_900068975.1 Hygrocybe conica | reverse complement strand
GCCCCTGGACCTGGACCCGTCTTGGTTAGATTTTGGCGCCTACCCTGGGAGTTTTTTTCTTCAGAATGGATTCACCGATTGTTCCTCATCGTGGATGCCGTGTTTCGACAACACCCATCAAGGAGCCGGTCTCACGCACGTCAGGCGCAGTTTTTTTTGTCCTTGTCTTGCAGGTGCATAAGATGACCCATGGGCGCTTCGAGGTACGGCGAACTCCGTTTTCTCTTTCTCTTCAAAAAGTCATTTCGTATGGCTGTCAGCACATTCGACCCCTCCCAACTTGAACCCATGCAGCCCCAATTCTCCTCCCAGAGCCAGCCACCTCAGCAGCAAGGCGTTCCCTCTGCGCCACAGTCGCAGCAACCACAGAGCTTTGGTGCACCCGGGGCGAACACTGGGGCGCTAACTACATTCCCTGGGTCGTTCCCTCCGCAAGTTGGAATGCAGTCTGCAAGTGCCGCTGCGCCAGCCAACCAACAGCAGACGCCCGTCACTCAGGCGTTGCCGATGGCATCTGGGCCTCCCCATGCCATGTACGTTGGGTCTCAATCGTTCCCTGTGATTCAGGACGCTGACTGCCATCTGCAGTGCCGCCTCTCTACCCAATCAGCAACTGATGCCTGCGACTCAACCTGGTGCAGCGTTCCCGATGGCGCCCGGGCCTCCCAATGCGATGTACCCCAGCCCTCAAGCGTTCCCTTGGATGTTCCCTCAGCAAGCTGGAATGCAACATGCCAGTTCTGCCTCTCCACCCAACCAACAGCAGACGCCCGTTGCTCAAACTACCGCGTTGCCGATGGCTTCCAGTCCCGCCCAAACTATGTACGCTGTATTTCCATCGCAACCGACCTGGGGAACCCCGGGCTTTCCTCCTCAGCTACAGCAACCCTCAACATCCAGCCAACCACCGGCAGTCGGACAGGCAGCAACGTTGCAACAGCCACCCTGGGCAACGCCCGGAATGTCGCCATGGGCGATGATGCCAGGAATGTCACCTTGGGGGATGGGTGCACAACCCCCGATGCCTATGTCACCTCAAATGCCTGGACCGTCGTCGACCGATCTGTCTCAAGTTCAAGCACAGCAGCAAGCGATGATGTACCAGCAATACATGCAGGCAATGGCACCCTGGCAATTCGGACCTGGTGGGTCTCCAGGTTGGCCTCCCATGTCTGCGTGGCCCCCTCCTCCGTGGATGCAATCGATGTACCCGAATCCTGGCTTCGCGCCAATGCATTTAGTTCCCCCCACCACTGCACCTCCCACGACCGGGCAATCCACCAAGTCCTATATTGATGGCATGTCGAAGGACCCTGTTTCATCTACCGCTCCGCCGCCTTACAATCAGCAGAAGAGCGGTGACGCTTCCTCCTCCCAAATTACCTCAACTCGGACATCTATGAATGCGAGCGACACAGGTAATATTGCAAGTTTGCAAGTTTCGGGATCACAGCTGACGCTCCACTTTCGACTAGTCAATGCGGCGATGTCGACGATGTCGATGTGAGCGATTGCTTTCGTGTACGATAGGCTTTGAGCTCAAGTTTGCCACTGCAGAGCAGGAAATCAGACTCAACGCGGCAGCGATGCCTCTCCCAGACTCCTGCCACTGAAGAAGGGAAAAATCACAGTCATCATTGTCGGCGAGACCGGCGTCGGCAAAACTGCCTTTATGAACCTTCTCGCCAACGTTTGCCGCGGTCGCACCGTCGATCAATTTCGTCTCGAACACAATTCGCGCAACGAATCTAATCTCTGCAAAAATCAAAGTCAAACGAATGCTGCGATGATGTACACCATCGAACGTGCTGACGGCGTGCAGATCAGAATCCTCGACACTCCCGGACTTTGTGACACGCGCGGCTTGGATCAGGACAAGGAACACAAGAGGAGCATCGCTGAGACGATCCGAGATCACGTGCAAACGCTTGACGCAGTTATTATCATGGCCAATGGCACTGTTGAGCGTGTCGGACCGGGCGTTGAATATGCTCTGCATACCCTTGCGTCCATGTTCCCGCGCTCGATTTCGGACAATATCGGATTCATGTTCACAAACGTGCCCGACGCATTGTCATTCAATTTTCAACCAGACACACTCCCCAAAGAGATTCGGCATGCAGCCGTCTGGACCATCCAGAACCCCGTCGCGCAGCATTCCAAATACGAGGAGGCCAAGAAGCATAGTCATTCTCCCGCTACCTTGGAGAAAATGGCGAAGCTTCTGCAAAGCAGCTACATCACGACGGTGGAGACACTCAACGAATTTTTCACCTGGCTCGATAAACGCAAGTCACAGCCAACCAACGCTATCGTGGACCTCTACGACATGACGACCAACATCGAAGCCGCCATCACCAACGTGCTCGCACAAATAGACCAACGAGAGCGGCAGCGAATGGACCTGAAAAGATTGCAGAATGATTTGGCTCGGAATAAGCAGGTTAATTCTTTGGTTTTATTACCCATCAAGCATCGTCTGACGCCAACCTTAAGGTCATGGACATCAACCGGCAATACCAGTCCATTATGCAACGAGATACGCACGTCCAGAGAGACACCAAGCATCATAATACCCTTTGTGCTGCGCCTCAGTGCTTCTCTAACTGCCATCTGGAGTGCCAACTCGAGTTTTTGATGGACGCTAGCGAAATCCATCGCCGATGCGCCGCGTTTAGTGACGGGAGTGGCCGACTCGACAATTGCAATGAATGCAACCATTCTTGGAGGGATCACCATCACTTCCACGTCGAATGGGCTGTGGAGCAGCAGAGCGAAACCGTTGTCGATGACGAAGCCAAGGCGAGGTTTAACAGCGCACAATCACAGGCGGATGCGATCGAAGCCCAGAAAGAGATAATCGAGCGCGCGATCCAGAAATTCGAGGAAGAACTGCGTGCGCACGAGAAGCATCTTGGAGAGCTTTGTATGGAATTCCAGGGCCTGGCGCTCGCTGGAAGCTTTTCTGGCCATATTGCATCCGCAATTCGAATGCTCGAGGTGCGCCTCGCCACCATGAAGAGCTCCGGGTCCGATCGCGATTCGATCGACAGGATGGAAGAAAGGATCGAGAGTCTTCGGAAGCAATACAACGTGGTCGAAAAGGCGAGAAGTGCGACCACTTCGTCTTTCAGGATCGGTCACGCTGTGTTAGGTGAGAAAGCTCCAGGAGAGACAAGCAGGCCGCAAAGAGGAGGAGGGCAATCCACCACTCAAAGCAGGAATCCGTGGGGGAGGTTATTTAACATCGGAGGTGCTTGAGTCTAAGTCGATAACTTACGGTATTCGACTATATTTGAAATCCGGATTCAATCCGGTCCGGCGCATCGATGCCAGCCAGTGTGAAACCACGCTTTCGAGTTTTCACAAAGTCCTTGACAATGATGATGATTGCAATCTGCAATCGCTATTAATATCCTGTCACTTCTGGCGAGCTCGCCATCGTTGGGTCGTCGGTCTTTTCCGTGCCGTAGATTGCCGTTGACAGACAAGGTTCAAGTTCTTCCACTGCTGTACACGTAGACCGAAATATGCACAAAAACTCTCACGGATCCTACACTGCTGCACCGAATTGCTACCATCCAAACAGCTGCGATTTTGACGAGGATGGACTTCTTTCAAAGGTGTGAAACAATGATACATTGTTGTTACCCGTCTCAATCCTACCTGCAGCAAAATCCGGGACCTAACGCAAGCATGGCGCACTAAACCAGCGAACGAAGCCGCGCAACACATCGGTGACAATTACTATGGTCAAATTACTGGTAACGCAGTGATTGTGGGTGGCCACGGTAACACGAACATGGTTTTGTCATCAGGTAAGTCACTATCTTCCTTCTCTTGCTCTTATGCGAGGCCCACCGTTCGGCGCTAACCTCAATCCCGACACAGGTACGATTGTGTTTTAGTCTTTATTGCCGCAAACGACTCAGATTGTCGCACGATACATCATACAGATACGGAGATTGTTCTGCGGACTCTCCCCGGGTGGGATCTCGAGAACGTCAGGTTTGACGAATCGAAAGCGTGCCTCGGTGGTACGAGAGAGCGGTTCCTCTACGACATCAATGCATGGGTCGAATCACCTCACACGAAGCCCATTCTCTGGATCTCTGGGGGTGCCGGCACAGGAAAATCAACTGTCGCCCACACCTGTGCTGCAATTCTCGAGCGACAACAGCGTCTCGGCGCCAGTTTCTTCTTCAATCGTGATATCGCGGGGCTCAGTGGTCCAAAATATCTTATTGCAAACCTCTGCTACCAGTTGGCTCACTTCGATTGCCGTGGTCACCTGAGGGAGAAGATCCTTTCCGCCATTCAATCAATGGGCCACAGCACCGCGTCATCATTGCAGATGCAAGTGAGGAAATTGATTGTGGAGACCACGATGGCAGCCAACCTTACGCGGCCTGTCGTGCTAGTAGTTGACGCTCTGGACGAGGCAGGCACGAAGGAACTGCGAGAGCCATTGTTGTGCGCGATTGCCAAGGAACTCCCACATCTTCCAAATTCAGTCAGAGTCATCATCACCAGTCGGGACGAATACGACATTCGCGTAGCATTGCAAGGATCTTCGGATGAGATGTGTATTGATGAGGCGGAAAACACCATTGAAGATATCGCATCATATATTCAGCATCGTTTGGCTGGCGTACGAGAGCGCTTCCACCTCCCTGGAAACTGGCCGAGAGAGGAGAAGGTTCAGACGCTTTGCAGTCGTTCTGGACGTCTGTTCGTATGGGCGTCAGTCGCTTGCAACTTCATCGGTAGCGGCCGGGACCACGCCCGACGAATCAACGAACTCCTTGATTTGACGAGCCATCAAGAAGGATCCACATTGTCACCTTTGTCGAAGCTCACGTCGCTGTATAACCACATCCTCGAAACTGCATTTCCAGATCAGGAAAGCCGTCCGGCAGATTTCCTTTACGTCGTGGGTGCCATCATCGTTCTGGAGACGCCGTTGTCGTGGATGGAGTTAGACTCTCTGCTTGGCCTCGGGAACAAGTCCGACGATGATGGATTACTCCTACCCGATGGCCAAGTTATCCATCTATCGTCATCAGCTGTGATCATTGACTGCTTGCGATCTGTTTTGAGGGAAGGCATAACGACACTCGACGAAAGGAATGGCCCAATCCGACTCCTTCACCCCTCACTGTATGACTTTCTGACGACTCACGCCCAGACCCATTTCCGGATCAATGTCATTCAGCAACACCAAACCCTTGCAATCCGTTGTCTGCACCTCATGAATAGTCAACTCAAATTGGACATATCCGGAATCGGCCATGCGGCGTTGCCGAACAAGGAGATTTCAGAAGTGGGTCGTTACATGTCGCCAGGCCTCCGCTATGCCGTGGTTTCGTTCATCTACCACATCTCGAAAGTCCCACAGCCGAATGCGACGCTAGTTGATGCCCTGACAGTATTCATATGCGAGCATATCTTACACTGGATGGAAGCAATGTCCTTGCTGAATGCAGTGACCAGAGCAGAGGAATCACTACAAACACTTGCCCACTGGTTGAAGGTGAGCTTTATTGGTCATCTATTGTTTTCGGAGTGATATCAGACATTGATCGACCTTCATATCAGGATCAACCATCCGTGGGGAAAAGGAACAATGAAATCGTCAGTGACGCCCGTGAATTTCTCAGACACTGTGGTCGCGCTGTACGACTGTCCGCTCTGCACACTTATCATTCAGCCCTCCCCTTCACTCCTAAGACCCAGACTCTATTCAAATGCTACAGCGGCAAAGTCCACAGCATGCCGAATATCGTCTGCTCTCACCCCTTGTGGTCGTCTGCGTCTACCAGAATCCTTGAAGGTCACTCCAACTGGATTAACCACGTTGCTTTTTCCCCCGACGGAAAGCAGCTCGTGTCAGCTTCACATGACCACACGTTGCGGCTGTGGAACGTCGAGAGTGGCCAACCTATAGGCGGTGCTCTGGAAGGTCACAGCAGCTGGGTCAGTTACGCCGTTTTTTCGCCCGATGGTAAGAAAGTTGCATCAGCGTCGGCGGACCACACTTTGCAGATCTGGGACGTCGAGAGTGGCCGACCCATTGGCGATGCACTCAAAGGGCACACAAACTTGGTCACCCACGTCGCATTTTCTCCAAACGGAAAGAAGCTCGCGTCGGCATCGTGTGACAGCACAGTACGTCTCTGGGACGCCGAGAGTGTCCAAGCCATCGGCGATGCTCTCACAGGTCATACGAACTGGGTCAACCGCGTCGTTTTCTCTCCAGACGGAAAGAAAGTTGCATCGGCATCGCTTGACCACACGTTGCGACTCTGGAACGTCGACAGTGGCCAATCCATCGGCGGTGCATTCGATCTCCATACCAACAATGTCAACCACATCGTCTTTTCACCGGACGGAAAGAAGATCGCGTCGGCGTCGGATGATCGCACCGTGCGGATCTGGGACGTCCAGAGAGGCATGTCCATCGGCGAAGCACTCCAAGGCCACACAAACGGGGTCACCCATGTCGTTTTTTCACCAGACGGAAGGATGCTCGCGTCAACATCGAGTGACAGAACATTACGGCTCTGGGACGTGGAGAACGTTCAACCCATCGGCAATGCACTGGAAGGCCACACCAACTGGGTCACACATGCCGCTTTTTCACCGGACGGAAAGAAACTTGCATCAGCGTCGCGTGACCACACGTTGCGGCTCTGGGACCTCGAGTGTGGCCAACCCATTGCCATTGCGCTTACCGGTCACACCCACCGAGTCAACCACGTCGCCTTTTCACCAGATGGAACGAGGCTTGCATCGGCATCACATGATCGCATGGTGCGGCTCTGGCATGTGGAACGAGGCCACTCCGCCGATCATGCACCCGAATGTGATACTGGTATAATCACCCATGTCATTTTCTCACCCAGTAAAGAGAAGTTTGCTTCGGCATCGGCAGACGGCAGGCTGCAGATCTGGGACGTCCAGAGTGGCCAGTCCATTGGTATCGCGCTCAAAGGTCATCCGGGCTGCGTCAACCACATCGTTTTTTCACAGGACGGAAAGAAGCTTGCATCAGCGTCTCATAGCGGCATGTTGCGACTTTGGGACGTCCAGACAGGGCAACTTATAGGTGATCCACCAACAGGTGACCCCGTCATCTTCTCACCTGGCGGAAAGAAATTCGTTTCGGCATTGGAAGACGGCACGTTACAGATCTGGAACGTCCGGACTGGTGAACCAATCGGCCATCCACTCAAAGGTCATACCGGCTCTGTCAGGAACATCGTTTTCTCACCCGACGGAAAGCAACTTGCAGGAGTATCTGATGACCGCACGTTGCGACTTTGGGACGTACAGAGCAGCCAGCCCATCGGCGATGCACTCATAGGTCACACAGACTCTGTAACGCACCTCGTCTTTTCACCAGACGGAAGCAAGCTTGCATCAGCATCAGATGACCGCACGTTACGGCTTTGGGATGCTCACAGCGGCAAACCCATCGGCGATGCACTCAAAGGCCACACCGACCGTGTTCGGCACCTCGTATTTTCACCAAACGGGAGGAAGCTTGCGTTAGGGTGTTATGACCACATGTTGCGGATCTGGGACATCGAGCACGTTGAGAGCGGCCAACCTTCCTGCACCACACTCGAAGGCCATGCCGGCTTGGTTAACCATGTCATTTTTTCGCCTGACGGAAAGCAACTTGCGTCGGCATCGAATTACAATGTGTTGCGACTCTGGGATGTTAAAAGCCGCCAACCGATTGGTGAAGCCGTACAAAGCTCCGCCAACTCGGTCAACCCCGTAATTTTTTCACCAGACGGAAAGAAGCTTGCATCAGCATCGGACGACGGCACGTTACAACTCTGGGATGCCCAGAGCGGCAAACCCACTGGTCATATACTCAAAGGACACACCAATTGGGTCAGGCACATCATATTTTCCCCCGACGGAAAGAAGCTTGCATCAGCATCGGATGACCACACATTGCGTCTCTGGAACGTCGAGAGTGGCGAACCTATCGGCAATGCACTCAAAGGTCACACCAAGCGGGTCAGCCACGCAGCCTTTTCACCCGACGGCCAGAAACTTGTATCTGCGTCGGATGATCGCACGTTGCGGATCTGGGACGTTGGTACCGGTCAAACGATTGGTAATGGCCTCAGTGGTCATGCTGACATGGTCCATGGTGTCATTTTCTCACCAGACGGAAAGATGGTTGCGTTGGTGAGCATCGACGGCAAGTTACGGCTCTGGAACATCGAAAGCGGCCAACCCATCGACCGAGGCAATTACGAACCAAATCATGGCTTACTTTGGGATCGTGAGATGGGCAGATCCGCCAGAGAAGACCACGTTACCGCGGTGCCTACGTGTGATACATGGCTTGGGGCACTTCCTTCACATTTCCACATTGATCAAGACGGCTTCCTCCGACGTTTTTCAACGCGATTACTATGGATACCTACCCCGCTACGTGGCGTCCTCGATGCGTGTCAGTCGTCCGTTGTCGTTGGAAGCCGTTCCGGTGCTGTCACTCTCGTCCAATGGCCGGTTCCGTTGTCCCACGTGGGGCACGTTTCTTCAACCTGACGTAAATCACGCCCGAATTCTCCTAATGTTCTCATAATGTGTATAGCTAGCTCACTGTGACCCTAAGTAACTCGTCCCAGCTTCTTATAGCATGCAGATGCAAGCAGAGAATGGATTTCGACGTGCACATAATAAAAACGTTGCTGTTCGAGTTGCCGTTGTCTTCTATTTGAGAGATAAAGATCAAACTACGTGAAATGTGCGAGAACAGCTTGTTGCACATGCTCGTGGAGATTTTGACTCTCACAGCCAACGGAACCTCATTCATGATTTCAGACATCTAGATTACTCAGTAGTACGTATGACACAAACCTAACCATCAATTCAGCGAACAACCAAAACCCCACATCGTGACGTACAACCGGATACAAGTAGAAAGACGGCATAGTACTGTACAACAGCGGTGAAGCAACCTAGATGCAGAAACCAAAAAGACTTCTTCTGTGATATACCTTACACAATTTCCGTCTCATGTTTGTGATCTGGCGCATCTTCCGGTTCCAGCTTCTCGCTGTGTTGCTCTGGAGGCGATGCGTCGTCCCTCGCTGTCTTGCGTTTGCCTGCGAGCTTCAACCTGGTAAAAGAGGCTGTCAGACCACCTTTCTAGGACTGATCGGCGAGGCACCATACATCCAAACGGGCACGATTCCTCCAGGGGGGATGACCCAGGGCTCAGCGCTGTCGAGGTTATGCGGTTGAATACGATCGCGAGAGACCTTTCGTATCGCAAGCGGGATCCCATTGAGGAGGACGTAGGACAGAATTCCTGTAATGACGCCGTATGCGATGCTGCGGGACTCATCAACACATTGCGCTCCACACTGTGACAAGCACCCACTTGTATGTCAAAGGGATGATGATCAGAGTCAGGAACGCTGGAACTGCATCCCCGATGTAGTCCCAGTTGATGTCACGAACGCTGCGGAACCGATGAGGTTTTAGCACGGGGGAAAGTGAACAGACCACAAACTTCTTTATCATGAGTGACCCGACAATAACCAGACAACCGCCAGTTGCCCAGGGAGGGATTGAAGCGAAAAGTGGGGCGAAAAATACCGAGATGAAGAATGCGAAGCCGGTGGACATGGCGGTGATCCCTGTTTTACCGCCCTCTGCAGCGAGCACAGCAATCAGGATTGATATTGTCATGTGAAGAAACGGAAAACTTGACGTACCGCTGATACCGGTAGCGCTCTCGATGTAGGCGGTGACGGGACTCGTGCCTAGTAATGCACCAATCGTGATTGAGAATGCATCCACGCAATACGCAATGGTTGAATTTTCAAAGTCGAGAGTGACGGGATCTCGCAACCCAGCGAATTTGGCCATCGAGTAGAGGGTACTGAAGACCGCTGCAACGATAAGCACCGACGACGCAGAATTTTTTGCACGCACCCAGTGGTATCTGTTCAACATGACCGTCAAAGAAGTTTTCAGAAATACACGGAGAACTCACCAAGGATATCGACGTAAAGGAAAGTTATCAACGCATACCAGACATGGCCGTTGCTACGACACCGAGGTAAACAAATAACGGTTCGGGTATGACCTTATGGCGTACCCGTAACTGCCATACTGAAAGAAGAGACGTCAATACGGTTCGGAGAAGATAGTCCTGAGTGAGACATACATCAAGAGCATTGGCTATCCTCTTTATTGGATGGAAAGCGACGACTTGTTTGAAGAAGTTGAATGCAGCATCGCCCGTAGCTGTGTGCGGGAAATACGTCACCGGCGTCGGCCGAGGCCACGATATAATGGAGGTGAGGAAGATCCCGATCAAGATGGCACCGCGAACACGGTACATCATGAGGATCAAAGTAAATATCCTATTTGGTCTGTGATTCAGGAGGTAATTGCGTGAATAGACAAAACAGGCATACCCGCCAGTGAATATCCCAAGCCACATGGTCGGGCTGCGTAGAA
This sequence comes from Hygrocybe conica, assembly GCA_900068975.1. NCBI lineage: Eukaryota > Fungi > Basidiomycota > Agaricomycetes > Agaricales > Hygrophoraceae > Hygrocybe > Hygrocybe conica. The sequence continues at coordinate 224 of CEMM01320927.1, read as the reverse complement.
CGCCCGCAGCGCAGTAGTATGCTAACTCGGTGCTAACCCAATCTATTTGTTTCGACGAGGGGAAAGGTCATGGATGTCTGAAAGGATGGATAGGCATGGAGTGTTGGATGCTCACGTTCGGGTTTACAGCCGCCGGGACCCACAAGGTTGATTGTATCACCACCGATAACGTTCAAACCGTGAGGACCTGGATACCAAAACGTGTTACGATGGAAAAGAACTCT
>CEMM01320919.1:0-12520 GCA_900068975.1 Hygrocybe conica | reverse complement strand
CCCACGCCCAAGCCGTCGTCGCCTTTGACTCGAATGCCAGTACCGCTGCAAACCGACAGGCACACGCTGACCGCAGAAAGGCCTACGTCGATTACCTCGACACCATCACCAAGCAATTCGACCGTTTCTACGAAGTCTACAAGAAAATTTCACCCGTCCCTCCCTTCCCAAAGTCCTCCCTTACCTCGATCTACCTCACCGCCCTCCGCGCTCAAGTTCTCGCTTGGTATGACTCTAAATTGGCGTCCAAGCAGATCCCAGACCGTCAACCCCAAGACGGCATCGTACGCTTCATGAACGAGCACCGTGAATTCGTAATGCTGCTCAAAACTGCTCACGCAAAGGCCAAGGACGGCCCAGACCGACAGATGGCGCTCGATGCATGTTTGCTTCAGCTTACGCTCGCGCCCGTCGTTGCGATGGTCGTAGGACTGTACAAGCCCTGGGACGGCGCTAAGATATTGGAATTCAAGTCTCTCCCCGAACTCGAACGCGCCGTACTCGCGCTCGCGTTTTTCGTACCGTCTGCCGCCCGTATCGTCAAATCCGGCCGTGCAGTCTACACCACCGATCGACTCGCACTGATCTATGGCGGTGATCCCGCCCTGTGGGACCAGGCTATCCGCTACTGCACTGTGCTGTCCGAGAACAGGGGATGGCAACGAGCGCTTGACGTAGCGTACAAAGCCATGGAACCAGGGAAAAAGCTGTCAGGTCAAGATCGGTCCGACGCGTCCGTTGTTATGCCCAAAATCGTGGCGTCCGGCTCCGAGCCTGGATTCAGTGACCCGATCACGGTCGAGCCTTGGATCACGGAACTGTGGACGGAATTGAAATCGGATCACTCCTGGCTGGCAAACGCGATGCTAGATGAATGCACCCTACGGCGGACCCTCCTCATGGGCCCGAATCTGTCGCACATCCAATCCCAGTTACTCGCCGAACTGGCCGAGTCCCGTGTCGCCACGTTTCTTGGCAAAAAACCTGGGGCCTATGCGCTTGGGATCAGTGCCAGTGTCCCGGATGGGTGCGCACTTGAATTTGTGCCCGGGCATGCGTTTCGTGCTGGGGATAAGAACGAAGTTATGAAAAATCGACAGATCTCAGATGGTGTGATTGGGTATTGGGACAAGAACGGATTTCACCTTGTTGCTCTGCTGGAAGCCAAGGTGGACGGCACGGGCGGGAGAGACCTGGGGCATGCAAAGACGACGCTGTCCATTTTGACGTCGGATGAGCGGATCCAGTTAAGGGCGTTTGCGAAGCGGGTCTCAGCTGAGGACAAGGAGGTGGCTGACCGACAGGAAATTGAAGTTGGGAAGACCTTCGAAGAGTACGAACTCGGGGTTGGTCCACTCAATGAACCCGTACCAAAGCGAACGTTCTAACGTGAACCCGTTATAGATCCTCCGACTCGAGACTGGAAGCCAGGTCACTCGTGACATTACCCGACTTGAGAATTTGGACCAGGTCCGTGTTAATGGAATCCTGGGGCCTCTTCCGCCTCTACAAGGCCCTCGATCATCCATAAAACTCTTCGAAGTGGTAACTAAGAACGTTAACTTGAAGACCAAGCCAACCGATCTCGAGAAAGAGGTACAGGCCTTAAACGCAAAGCGCCAGCCCCAAACCCCCATCCAATATGAGCTACTCGCAGTGCCAGTCGACGCCACACAATTGAAAAAACTCGCAGAGGCTATTTTACCCAAGGCAATAGATATGGTATCCACAAGCTCACCCTCCGAGTTTGTCTATTACGTCGAAGTCATCTACCGCCTTTCAGTCAAATACAGCACCCTAGGTAACGCCAACACCCGTGTGATGGAGTGGCTCCGGCACGCCGAATACAAGTCGTTCTCCCACCGCTGGCTCGTCCCAATCGACGACGTCTGGATCAACTCCGTCACCAGAACCATCAAAGAGATTGACATGCTTCTGTTTATCTCAGACCCACGTTACCCCATCAACTTCAAAGCTTCGCACTTTGGGTTCGCAATGCAAGCCGTGATGAAGTATGGCATCCCTCCTGTGGACGATTTCAATCTCGGGGACATAGCGGGGTGGGGTGGGGATTGGATCTCCTTCTATGCAGAGTGGCAGAGGGACAAAGTCATGCCTGGATCCAAATACTGCCGTGATCGCCTTTCGCGGCCGGGGGATTCTGGCAGGTTCAAGCTGCGGGACATGATCGAGGACATTGACGCCTTCAATGTCGCCCATGCGCTCCTCACCAACGCCACTGATGCTACCGGCACCAAACGAACGATAGTCGATGAGGTTGCCGATATCTTCAAACCAGGGGGTGGATACCAAACTCGATTTTCTCGGTTCTTCAAAGCCCGGTTTGGGAATCAGAAGAAGAATGCGGTAACGGCCGCTCAAAATGTGTTACTGACGAAGCTAAGAAGCATGTCCTCGGGGGAGGCGAAGTTTGGGCGGAGGGAAATCATCGATGAAGTCGCCACGGAGGCAAATATCACAATCAAACAGCCGTCGGATATTGCTGCTTTGGATTTACTCGATTTTTGCGAAGGGTTTGCAGAGGTGCTGATGGGGCTGGCAGCCAAGGGGTGAATCAGATTTGTCTGTATGTACACGCAGCACATCCGGCAGCCAGACACGTCTACTGCCGCTCCCGATAATTTGGTGCTGATTCATGCCACTGTTGTGTTTCTTGACGACCAATGATTCCTCCTTCCCGAAATAACGAGAAACTGTCCGCTGTTGGTGATGTTGGCGCCGGGGAATGTGATACGATTGGCCAATTTGGCCTTGAGGACCCTCTCAGCGAACAAAATCGCCAACGCCCCGGTGGTGAGCTGCATGAAAGCCAAAACACGGAAGACGATAAGGCTCTCGTCCTCGTCCCCGCCTTCCTCAAAGTCAGCAATCTCTCGATCCAGACCCGAACTAACGTCGATGCCAAGAAAAGCAGCCCGACGGCTGTTAGAACTCCAAACGTCCTCGCGACCTTCAGGAATGTCGAGAGCTTCTTGTTGTAGATGCTGGCTGACACAAAGATGGCGTATTTGACGTCGCAGCCGGGCTGCCTTCCGACCTGTAGGCCCTTGAAGAAGACCCAGGGGCAAGCAAGGTAATATTAATTGTACATGGCGAGAGTCGTTATCGTGGACGCGGTCCGCTGGGTACCGCCTTCCCGTGGGCAGAAAATCAGGACGACGACAAGCGAGGCCCAGTGGAGATAGAAGCTGCAGCGGATGCCGGTGCCGTAGATGTCTGGATCACCCTCAATCTCGCATGTGGGACTTTGAACGGTTTGCGCGAGTGTGGGTGCGCAGAGAGCGAGGACGAGGATGGGGAGAAGGCGGAGATTGGAAACATAATGGGTGACGGCCATGGGGGAGGCCGGGATTATTATTTTGCGGTCCCAACGACGGAATGAGGGGCGGTTCCTGATGACACTCTAGAGGGTTCCTGTTGACAAGCCTAGCGCTGGGTGATCTCCAAATCCTCCAGATCCGTCGTCAGGATTTTGGCTCTACAAGGAAAAGTCCGGACGGGCATCAACACACAAAGCTGTATCTGCACAGCAGCTTGAATTTGGGGTCATCTGCCAAGTGATAGCGCCGTCATTCTGCGGAAAAACAATCCAACGACTGCGTTTGCCAAAGTGGAGCAAGTGGAGCAGGTCCGATTTGAGTCAGACCGGCGTTAGGGAAAAGTTGGGACATCCCTACCAGGCTGGCCATTGTCTGAATCTCTCGATTGGATGAACAAATGCTTGTGCGTATGGTGACCAGTCCTGTTTCTGATTGAATGAGTGCGGAAGGTGTTGGCAGCTCGAACACGCCGGCTCGGTCCGGGACACACATCTTCATCTAAAAAATTTACAGTAGGGAATCTGTGGTCATGGCGCTCATATACTGGTACTGACACATAGAGAGGTAAAATCGAAATCGTGATCCAATGAATGAATGTGTGTATGCAAACCGTGCCAGAAATAAGGAAAAAGGAAAGGAAAACGAGTCAGAGAGAAACTCCGACTCACAGAAACGAAAATTCTCAAAACCTCCGTGGTCCACCAACCAACCCCTCAATCGAATGATGCTCCAGGTCGTTCCTCGCCTTCAATATCGACGCATGCATCTCCTTCATCGCATTCCCCAGCTTCACCCCAAACCGGCTCAGGATGTCCCTCTGCCACGAATCGTACTTGGCGTTCACCCGCGCCTGCACCTGCTCGTAATCGATCACGCACACCCCAAACGACTTCTGCGTGTCCGACGTGTCAAACGTAGACCGCGCCTTCTTGATCTCCGTCAGCAGCTGCTGCCAGTGAGCGAGCGAGTCCCCGAGTCGGTTGAACACGTATTCGGCTTCGAGGTCCCATAGTGATTGGAATTGCAACCATTTTGCGACGTATTCCTTCAGTTGTTGGACTTTGATCTCGATCAACGCAAACGGCCGCTCGAGTGTGTTGTCGGTAAACCGTGTTAGCTTTGTTCAAAGAGGTTTAGATGCATGCTCCAGATCGAACGGCTAGAACTTGGGACGCACCAGCGAAGTGTACGTTGTCTCCGATGTCGACGCCTTTTCCAGCTGCAGACCGATCTCATATCGTGAACTCTGTATTCGCTGGAGGCGACAAACAACGCCTGCGGACGCGCCAATGAACGAGATGGCCAGGGTAGAGAACATCCTCAACGTACCGAGCCAATCATGCAACTGCCGTATCCAAATCGACCGTGCATATTCTATTGGTGGATCTAAGAAAATCACTTGATTCTGTATCCGGATCTCATGCACGATGGATTTGAGGGTCATTTTGCCTTCCATGATCTGGCGAGGCGCATGTTTCAACAACCAACCCACGTGCTTCATGTAGTCGACTGACCTTCTCGTCCTTGGAGCGTTTATCCCCTCGTCTTTTGTTTGTGATGTCCCGGAGGGGCATCGGGTCTCGCCTCGTATCCGCGTCATCTGTCCGATCGAACTCGGAACACCACGTCTGAATGACGTGATTTAGACGCTGCAAGAGAATCCCTTCGATCCGAGAGTCGAGATCGGCAACCCAGTGCTCCAGGTTGGCATAACCCTCAAGATTTAGTCGATCGATCTAGGCGAGAAAGAAGTGAGAAGTATGCAGATTACATACCAGAAAAAAGTACTCACGGAGGCCTGAATTTTCCCGAGAAGCTCTGAGAAAGCTTCAGTCGTGTACGGACACGTGGCCATCTCCTCGACAGCACGAGATATGTCCTTGTACATATCAATAACGTTATTCGTCTTATCCTAGTACGGTGTATGAGCGAAGACTCGTAGATCAAAGTAGTAGAGCCCAGCTTACCTGTAGAACCGAAACCACGCTAGCAAACTCTCGTACAAACTGAACTCGCCGGTCGTCGCGTCCGTCCGCACTTGAGACATATCGAGCGGCATCGTACTGGTTCACGAAATAGTCCCATCGGATGTTCATCCCTACCGCCATCGATCAATGTCTAGCAAACAGCACTAATCAACCGAACGCGTACCCTTGGTTATCATCCGTTGTGATTCGTTCCGGTACTCCGCGACCAAAGGCTCGATTGCCTTGTTGTGCTCTACCAGATCCAGCGTCTGCCCATACGTCCGCACCGTCTCCATCAAACTGACAGCGTGTGGGTACACCCGCTTCGCGTCCTTCGCCATGTTGGTGATGGCATGCGGCACCTGGAAATTCAGCCATAGCAGATTCCGGACCTCCTTGAACAGCGTGATGATCTGCGGATCAAAGTTCACCGCCAGCTGGAATCCGCCACCGCGTAGTCGCACGATCTCGAACAATCGCCCGTTGACGCCCATATCCCGACGATTGATGTCATGCAACCACGCGTCGTAGACCGGTCTTGTGTCGAGCTTTTTCCGGAACGCCCCGCTCTCGGACTGGAGCTTCTGCCCTTCTGCGTAGAGCTCCCATCCCTTGCCCAGGACATCCTCCACTCGTTTCATGTAGGCTAGGAGCTGTCGCTCGATTTGTTTTGCCCAGATGATGGCTCCCGCGATTGGTGGAAGATCGCGCATTTGAGCCATATGATACGCTTCCGAGAATCGATATTGCGTCTTGAACTGCACGAGGTGGTCAATAAGTGATTGGGTGATAATGGGCATCGACTTGCCTTGTCGTGCAAACGTTTGATATCGTCCTTTACCGAATCAATCAGCTGTGTTTGGTATTCTTGGATGGCCCCTCGAATCTGGAAGAGAGAGATTAGGTGATTCATGGATGTGATCACGCAAGAACAAACCTTTGGTCGAACGAATAAGGCGTTAAACTTGGAGAAGACCCTGAACATCTCATTGGCGTTTCGTGCTGTCCCTAGTCGATCCCGCAACCGCGCGATGATCTGATTCTCCACTCGCGCTACCCGCTCGTTGTAAGCATTCTCCGCTGCAACCCAAATCTCCGTGCCATCTGTCGAGGTCACTTAATAAATGTGAAAAGGCTCGCGCGGATCGCTTACCAACAGAGACGTCCAGCACATCGATCCGTTTTACAATCTCGTATGCCTCCTTGACTTCCTCCTCCATATCCATCCCGCCCACCTCCTTGCTGACACTGCCAAGACCTCTAGTTGGTCCTGTCATGACAGACAGCTGTTCGTGCTGCTTCCGCCAATCCCGTAGATAGCGTGTTCGTTCCTGCAGTTTGGCATGTGCGTGGAGGACCTTGATCGGGATGAATTTCTCGGAGCGTTTCCGGGTAACCTCACGAGCGACGTTTGTGAATTCCTTGATCAGGTCGTCCCAAGTGCGAAAGATGTTCATGGTTTGTGATAATAGTCGGTCGAAGGTTTCGTATGGTGTGTACGGTAATCGATGTGATGTGAGGATCCGAAGAAGTTGGTCGTTAAAGTCGCGTGAGATCGCTTCTACAAGGGGCAGGGCGCGGCGGATGGGGTACGGCGAGAGCTTTAATTTACGATTGATGTGTCCGAATATGAGAACGAGTGATTCCTGGATTTTGTCTAGATCCGTGGCCGAAAGTAGTTCGTTGAGGGGGAAATCTTTCATTAGTTGATTATATTTGTGAACTGTACAAGCAGAGATCAGACACGGCTCCCATGCAAGGTAACGCAAACGCACCGAGGTCTGCAGCATCCTTCAGACCTGTGTCTGCGATGAAACTGACCGTTGCACGAAATCGCCGAGCACCTCTTAGACAATCCATGACCATGTTAACTTCTTCACTCCTCAACTGAGCTTCAATCCCCTCGAGGGCTCGCTCCAGACTAAGCCAAAAGTTAATCTCCTGAGAGGCGGTGCCGGATGAGACGTCCCGGGTCAATTTTGTGACCGCTTGTATGGACTTGATCCAAGAGTTTACGTGTCCGTGAAGTGTATTCAAAAAAGCGCTATCGTTGAGGTACTTTGGAGGAATGTGCGAGACGCTCGGTCGTGAACCGGACGCTTGGGCCTGATAATCCTCGATCGATGATGGCATCGCGACGGAGCAATATGCTTACCTGTTCAACGGCTCTCTGGATGACAGGGTGGATGATGAGATGTGTCTCAGGGATTTCGACATTTTGCTGGAGGTGCAACAACGAGAGTTCCAGTTCCGCAAATTTCTTTTTGGTCATAGGAATCCCTGGGACTGGGTAAGCACGACAGGGAAGGAAACGCACATCTGACACTCACCCATCTTCGGATCGCCCTCCTTGCCACCACCGCGCGCACCTACAAACGCATCAAACCAAGGCTTGACACCACAGCTGACTACTGCGTGGAGACTCTCGTAGGGCGTCTCCTCGCCACCAAAATAGTTCAGGAAGTGAAGCTGCAGAGCCAACGGTGTCATTGGGTCAAGTGTGGGTCCGCGTTTGATGAGAGCGAGGGTCGCGACATGGGATGGCGCGTATGTGAGATGAGAGGTGAGCTTATACGAATAAGTCTGTGTGGCGTCGTCTGGCGTGAAGACGAGCGTGAAAAGACGTAAAACTCGGCTGAAAGCAATCACACGCACCCTCTATCTCGTCCTTGACCTTTACAACGTATATAGCCTCCGAACCTTCCGCGGCAAACCGAGACACGCGTTCGTCGAACTCGAGGTCATACAGCGAATGCAGTTCGTCTGGTGTAGCCCCGATGACGGGTGGGAGCAATGCCTGCAAGTAGGAATGGAATAGCGCGGGGTCGAATGAAGTGGAAGGTTCGACTGGGACGTCGTGGGATACGCCATTCGTGGTGGGTGCAGCGGGCTCGATGGTCGCCATGACGCGTACGGGGGTCGTTCAGGTGATTGTTCGTGCCGTATTCGCGGGTTCGGGTGATTTGCAGGGGTTGGAATGGGAGGTCGAGGTCGATGAGGGTTAGAGGTGAAAGATCGAGAAGGACTGGGAATTGGTGGAACAATTAGCTTTAACGTTGCGGATCAATTGGCTGGCAATAAATCGAGGATTTAAGAGGTTCAACGCACCAGCCTTGGTTTACACCGAGTTTGAGCGAGATTTCCAGTTAATCTGGTCGAAATATTGGTCGTTGCGGTGTACGCGAGCGAAGATGTCCAAAGACGGAATTTTCTCCGCTCAAAAAATGGAGAAAAAATGGCGAATATATTTTCTCATTCGCGATACCACAGCTGGGTTGGTGAATGGAGCTGTAAAGCAGCGCAATGCTGCAGGAACTCTCTCACATGGACCGGATAACCCAGCTGCAAGACGAGATCCAACAGGTCAGCGGTCCTTTCCAATTTTTTTTTCTTACACTGGCAACCGTGCTCAACGCCCCGCAGCTGTTGACCATCATGTCAAACAGCATCGCGTACCTTACGACCAGGACAAATTTTTTGCAAGTCAGCCCCGAAATACCGATCACGAAGCAGCGTAACCCGGAGAAATACGATCCACCAGAAATATTCGAAGGTGAGTGCCAAACCGTACCGTGGGCACCGATTTCACTCACGCCCATTCGTTACAGCGAACAAAAAGGAGCTCGTCACAGACCTCATGGTCAAAGCCAAGCAAATCGAATTTCTTATCAAATCCTTACCTGAGCCGGAACCAGAGGAAGCACAAGCGAGTTCTTTGACGATTGATTGTTCATCCCGCACTTTCTAATGCTGTCTATCAGGCCTCGAGGCTTCAGGCTCTTGAAGAGCAGATGGCCGTGGCCAACGAGGAATACATCGAGGCAGTAAATCGAGCGAGTATGTCATCATGCAGGACGCTACTCTAATCGTGCTGAACCCATCATTCCACAGAGGGACTACACGAGCAGGTCTCGGACATGCTCCGGGCGATGCTGACAGAGTCCGATCTTGGCGTTGATTCCGACCCTGCCCTTTGACTGGATTTGCATATCCAGCCTCTCCTGCGCAATATCTCCGGAGGCCGTACCTCATATCAGTTTTCGATGGTATAAAGCAATCACACCTACGAAAAAGATGTGGCATTCGTTTTTCAGGAGAGACACCTTGCTGCTGGCTTTGTCAAACCATCTCCGTTTCGCTTCCAACTCATGAATATACCACCAGTCACGCCGCGGGTTCATGTCATAAGTGCCCATCTTCTCGTTTTCTTTCCTTTTGTCGCAACGCTGGTGCGCTAAACAGCTCGGCAGCTAGCGACAATCAACATCCTTGCGCGATTGAGCTTCAACGGCTTTGCTCGTGGCTTGACCCCCAGAGCGCAGGCTTCGAATTTCAACAGCACTGTGGTCCACTGCTGCAATCGTGAAATTTATCCATTACGATAGCTACCCGGGTGCAATTGCTGGTCAAGATCACAAATCACCTTTTTGCGCAAGATATAATCGAGCAGGAATCCCGCACTATTTTTCTCTCACCCTCAACGCGAATGCGGCGAATCTAGCCATTCGCCCATTCGCTTTTCATAAAATTAATTCAAGTTCTCCGGTCCCTTTCGTCCCAAGTCGCCATCCTCAATCGATCAGTTATTCAGCCACGAATCTCGGAAGTGGCGCAGGTGTCATGGACACTGGTTCTTCCCTCATTTTACTTGCCACCCCTTATGATCATCGGTTCGGCTGGCTGCCTTTGTCGTCCGGCACGACTCCCAAAGACACCGACTCACGTTTGGCATAATCAAGACTCGCTCCTCGAACAATTCATTTCACCCCCGTCACCACAATTCCGCAGCCTCCGGCGGCTTCTTCGTGCGACCACGGAGTTCACGGAAAGCGAACAAGTCCACGTGGTCAAAAAAACTTCCCCAGTCGTCCGTTTATGGAAACTTTGTTAAGAGTCTGCGAACTCGGTTGATCCGGACTCCATATTATAAGCGTCGCCCGCTTCTATTCCACATGGTTTCGTCCAAATGGGTTCATCACAACGATAGGGCGTGGCTTTGCCAGTGTAGGTGTTACGACGCTTCCACAGAATATCGCGCCATTCTCGTAGTCTTCAGACCTGATTGCATCTGCAAGAGGACGTTCCGCGAAAGTCCGTTGTATACTCACAGTAGGGGTTGCCACTGATTGATCAGGCGGTGACATCCGGGCCGTTTCTCTCCCGGCGACAACTCACTCAAAACTCTCATGTGTTTCTCTAAACTTCCAATTCGAAGCCAGGACGAGTCCTGCCACGCTGCTCTGCCTTGTGAGCTAACCGATACGCTTGTTCTTCCAATCTATATCAACTTTTGCGACCCGACAGAGATTCGTCAAAAATAACATCAGGACTTGCTGAATTTCAACATGAATCATGAATGCGGTCTGCCACTCTAATGTCGACGACAGAAAGAGCTGAGAAGGGTCAATTTCATCACAAGACTTCTCTTCGACCATGCTTTTATCACCGCGCTGGAACCGGGAGGATACGCCTACCGAGTCCGAGACCCATAGAGCCGTTCTCCCTGTCCTCCCTACTTTCTCGTTCTCGACATGCCTCTCTTGTTTTCTTGGTTGTCACTTTCCCTCGCAATTTGGGCCCCAGTGGCTTCGAGTTTACCGCAACCAGCAGGCGACGCTGGCACAGCGATACGCACCCTCAGCGTCCTCGCCAAAATCAATTCCGCCGGATACGCAAATGTACTCCAGGCCGACCAAGCCCGCGCGAGGTATATTCGATCAGTAGCCTCGGAATCCAATGCACAGACCCCGAATTTCCGGAGGGCGTCATCTTTTCCGGTGCAACATGCCATAGTACGCCGTTGCCCGCTCTATGCCCGTATTGTTACCGTAGCTTGCCTGACCATCCAGGTGACGTACACCGCTAACGTCGGGGTTGGAACTCCACCGACTTCATGTCAGTGAAGTTCATAATGAGAAATACCAGTTTGTGCTCACTCCCACGCAGATTCGCTCGTCGTTGATACAGGTGCCAAGCGAGCAAATGTAAATCCAATTGATTAACTGGTGCGTTTTTCAGGTAGTTCTAATACTTGGGTCGGTGCCGGGAAGCCGTACCAGAAGACGTCAAGTAGCAAACCGCTCAACCAGCCGGTAGTGAGTCATACAATAGATACTTGATCTTCGACCATAGACTCATTTTCTCAGGCCATCGCATACGGCACTGGGTCGTTCTCCGGATCCGAATGTAAGTTTGAAATGTGTGACCTTTTCCCTTCTGAATGGAACGCCAGTTCTGGATACTGTCACATTATCTCCTGGACTGGTTATTGAAAACCAATCCATCGGTGTGGCAAATCGGTCAGATGGACTCCAAGACTTTGATGGTATCCTCGGGCAAGTCGTACCATTGCGATCATCGATCCAGCTGACTATTATCGCAGTCTTGGCCCCGTCGGTTTAACTTCTGGCACCACTCCCGAGCCCACGATCCCGACCGTCACAGACAACCTCTTTGCAAACGGCGCGATCGAAACAGAATCTCTTGGAATCTTCTTTACGCCGGCCACCGCAAATTCAACCACAGGCGAACTCACGTTTGGCGGGTTCGACACCACCAAAACTCGCTCCCCAATTCATTTCGTCCCCATCACCCAGACTCCGCCGTCCTCTAGGTTCTGGGGAATCAACCAAACCATCACCTATGGTTCGACCGCAATCCTCAGCAACGGCGCAGGAGTCATGGATTCAGGAACTACCTTGCTCCTGCTCGCCACCGGTATAACCCCCCCACTGCATTTTTACCCCCAGTATCTGACCATCGCGCCTGACAGAAATATTCACCACATACAAGACCGCCACCGGAGGACAATTCGACCCAGCAACCGGCTTGCTCTCCCTCACCCCCCAACAATTCGCAGATCTCAAACCACTCGACCTCAACATCGGCGATCAGCTCTTCTCTCTCAGCCCAAACGCGCAGATATGGCCTCGTTCCCTGAACGTCGACATCGGTGGCAATCCGAACGCGATCTACCTCGCAATCGGTGACGTGCGTGCATTCCCTCACCCTTTTCTTTCCACAACAAGCTCATTTGGACCTTGTGAGACAGCTCGGGCTTCGCAGCGGACAAGGACTTGACTTTGTCAGCGGACTCGCGTTCCACGAACGGTTCTACGTCGCGCACGATATCGTGGGCAACCAAGTTGGGTTCGCAACCACTGAGTTCACAGATGCGAATATCAACTAGATGGACGATGGCAAAGCATGATA
>CEMM01320918.1:0-10686 GCA_900068975.1 Hygrocybe conica | reverse complement strand
ATCCTCTCTGACTTGGTTGTTGTTGCACTTGTGGCGGTTCCTCACAGGTCCGGCCGCGGGGATCGTCAATGCGCGCAGCCCTTGCACAGTCGATGGTAAACTTAGCACCTTTGTTTCTTTGCCCTTCATACCTGACCAGAGCAGATAGCGCTGTTATTCCGCGCGATGACCTTGTGCGAGAACTGAGTGATAAACTCGACATGTTTCGACTCGTCCAGGTAAGCTTGCCAGAATGTATTGGAATGGGCAATGAATGAATGCTGTATCCCAGATACGAGGCACGCCTGCCACCGGTAAAACTTTTCTACTCTATCTCTATCACAGGTACCTCCTCCAGCAGAATCCGGATGCCAGTATTGGAGTGATCACGGCGTGGAAGAGCTCTCCTGGCACGTATTGGGACAAGATTTCTCACGCTCTGGGCCCTCCTCGAGGCGAAACGGAACCCCAGACTTTGTACATACTGATCGATGACGCTCAAGATACGTATGAAGACACCGAGTTCTGGCGCTGGCTCAAAATTGTGGCCAACACGAAATATCGAGTTGCTCTCTTTTGTTCGTATGGCAGCCCGGGCGCTGTCCTGCATGATCATTATCCTACTTCCTTCCCGGTGGCGCAAACACAGCGAATCCTTTTATTGCCAACCCCCGAGTCTCCCATCGGTCTCTTCCTGACCCTGTCTGAAATTCGACAGCTCCATGTCAAGTTGTGGGTGTTCGGCAGCCTTCATGATGACGTCCTCGATGCCATCTTTGAATGGACGCAAGGCCATGCTGGTGCGGTGGCATACTTTTTCGAGAGAATCAAGGCCATGGTCAGTCAAATAGATTGTCAAATACTGTGCTGTTCAAATGTCTCATCATTGCATAGAACAGTCAATATTTTCGTGAAGGTCACGCTTATGACCTCCAGATGTTTGGTGAACAATATCCTTATGGACCCACATCCGACCACTTCTCGAAGCACACGCTTGGTCGAGGTTTACCCCGCAAAGATGAGTTGCAGGGAAACGTGGAGATGACAATGATGTTCCGCCACTTGCTCTCCCATGATTTCATCACCAGGGAGCATTTTCCGACCGCAGTCGATAAGGCACATAACCTCGGGTGGATTTACTCTTTCCTTCGTGATGACGTGGTGACATATGAATTGCCTACCCCGCTTCATGCCTCCTGCGTTTCATGGTTCCTGGATTCGCCGAAAGAGGATATCAAGTACAACAACCTCCAGGACTTCACATTTGATGTTTTGTCCAAGTTCGCACCCTTCCAGTTGTTTGATCCTGCACGAACCAGTGCTACATATCAGAGGAAGGCTCCGGAGGCACAGTATCAAAACCAATTCTATCATCACTCTCAAATAATTACCTTTGGCGGCATTGGCATTTCTCCTGAGTTTGCTTGCGGTTGTCCTGGCCATGCGGGGAGGATTGATTTCTATGTGGGCAGCAAGAAATGGGGCATTGAGTTGACCCGGGAAGGCAGTAAGTTGCAGGAGCATATTGATCGATTTGGGTGCAGTGGTGCACATGGAAGCCTCGTGGCTAGAAAGCTTATGGAAGACTATATTCTTGTGGACTGTCGCACAACCCAACCCCCAAAACCTCATAGTGAGCCATATTCCTTGTGGTTTTCATTTTGGTTTTGGAAAACCATCTCTCATGCACTGTCTAGATATCCCTCGCCTGTTCCACGCCATCTTTGATGAGGACAAGAAGACACTCCAAATTTTGGATTGCCGGCTGACCCTTGTGAAAGAATTTAGCTTACTTTCCCACTAGTACCTTGAACCACTCGAGATGGACATGTTCAGCCCTCGGTGTAACATTGTTACAATCCTTGTACTGACATCGTTGTGTCTCACTTTTTGGTTCTCTTGAACATCACTTGAACTTGATGTACCAGCAATCATTCATACATAATAAGCTGTCCGTAACTGTCAACATCTACATCGTCAAGAAAGTCGACACAGACTCTCTTTGTTGTCGTATTGGACAGAGAATGACCGCGGCCGCTGACTTCCATTCTAGATCTGTGCCAAGATAAACAATGAACATTATCAAAAGAAAAAGAAAATATCATGCTTTGCCATCGTCCATCTAGTTGATATTCGCATCTGTGAACTCAGTGGTTGCGAACCCAACTTGGTTGCCCACGATATCGTGCGCGACGTAGAACCGTTCGTGGAACGCGAGTCCGCTGACAAAGTCAAGTCCTTGTCCGCTGCGAAGCCCGAGCTGTCTCACAAGGTCCAAATGAGCTTGTTGTGGAAAGAAAAGGGTGAGGGAATGCACGCACGTCACCGATTGCGAGGTAGATCGCGTTCGGATTGCCACCGATGTCGACGTTCAGGGAACGAGGCCATATCTGCGCGTTTGGGCTGAGAGAGAAGAGCTGATCGCCGATGTTGAGGTCGAGTGGTTTGAGATCTGCGAATTGTTGGGGGGTGAGGGAGAGCAAGCCGGTTGCTGGGTCGAATTGTCCTCCGGTGGCGGTCTTGTATGTGGTGAATATTTCTGTCAGGCGCGATGGTCAGATACTGGGGGTAAAAATGCAGTGGGGGGGTTATACCGGTGGCGAGCAGGAGCAAGGTAGTTCCTGAATCCATGACTCCTGCGCCGTTGCTGAGGATTGCGGTCGAACCATAGGTGATGGTTTGGTTGATTCCCCAGAACCTAGAGGACGGCGGAGTCTGGGTGATGGGGACGAAATGAATTGGGGAGCGAGTTTTGGTGGTGTCGAACCCGCCAAACGTGAGTTCGCCTGTGGTTGAATTTGCGGTGGCCGGCGTAAAGAAGATTCCAAGAGATTCTGTTTCGATCGCGCCGTTTGCAAAGAGGTTGTCTGTGACGGTCGGGATCGTGGGCTCGGGAGTGGTGCCAGAAGTTAAACCGACGGGGCCAAGACTGCGATAATAGTCAGCTGGATCGATGATCGCAATGGTACGACTTGCCCGAGGATACCATCAAAGTCTTGGAGTCCATCTGACCGATTTGCCACACCGATGGATTGGTTTTCAATAACCAGTCCAGGAGATAATGTGACAGTATCCAGAACTGGCGTTCCATTCAGAAGGGAAAAGGTCACACATTTCAAACTTACATTCGGATCCGGAGAACGACCCAGTGCCGTATGCGATGGCCTGAGAAAATGAGTCTATGGTCGAAGATCAAGTATCTATTGTATGACTCACTACCGGCTGGTTGAGCGGTTTGCTACTTGACGTCTTCTGGTACGGCTTCCCGGCACCGACCCAAGTATTAGAACTACCTGAAAAACGCACCAGTTAATCAATTGGATTTACATTTGCTCGCTTGGCACCTGTATCAACGACGAGCGAATCTGCGTGGGAGTGAGCACAAACTGGTATTTCTCATTATGAACTTCACTGACATGAAGTCGGTGGAGTTCCAACCCCGACGTTAGCGGTGTACGTCACCTGGATGGTCAGGCAAGCTACGGTAACAATACGGGCATAGAGCGGGCAACGGCGTACTATGGCATGTTGCACCGGAAAAGATGACGCCCTCCGGAAATTCGGGGTCTGTGCATTGGATTCCGAGGCTACTGATCGAATATACCTCGCGCGGGCTTGGTCGGCCTGGAGTACATTTGCGTATCCGGCGGAATTGATTTTGGCGAGGACGCTGAGGGTGCGTATCGCTGTGCCAGCGTCGCCTGCTGGTTGCGGTAAACTCGAAGCCACTGGGGCCCAAATTGCGAGGGAAAGTGACAACCAAGAAAACAAGAGAGGCATGTCGAGAACGAGAAAGTAGGGAGGACAGGGAGAACGGCTCTATGGGTCTCGGACTCGGTAGGCGTATCCTCCCGGTTCCAGCGCGGTGATAAAAGCATGGTCGAAGAGAAGTCTTGTGATGAAATTGACCCTTCTCAGCTCTTTCTGTCGTCGACATTAGAGTGGCAGACCGCATTCATGATTCATGTTGAAATTCAGCAAGTCCTGATGTTATTTTTGACGAATCTCTGTCGGGTCGCAAAAGTTGATATAGATTGGAAGAACAAGCGT
Organism: Hygrocybe conica; assembly: GCA_900068975.1. NCBI lineage: Eukaryota > Fungi > Basidiomycota > Agaricomycetes > Agaricales > Hygrophoraceae > Hygrocybe > Hygrocybe conica. The sequence goes on along the minus strand of CEMM01320918.1, from coordinate 6,657 downwards.
ATCGGTTAGCTCACAAGGCAGAGCAGCGTGGCAGGACTCGTCCTGGCTTCGAATTGGAAGTTTAGAGAAACACATGAGAGTTTTGAGTGAGTTGTCGCCGGGAGAGAAACGGCCCGGATGTCACCGCCTGATCAATCAGTGGCAACCCCTACTGTGAGTATACAACGGACTTTCGCGGAACGTCCTCTTGCAGATGCAATCAGGTCTGAAGACTACGAGAATGGCGCGATATTCTGTGGAAGCGTCGTAACACCTACACTGGCAAAGCCACGCCCTATCGTTGTGATGAACCCATTTGGACGAAACCATGTGGAATAGAAGCGGGCGACGCTTATAATATGGAGTCCGGATCAACCGAGTTCGCAGACTCTTAACAAAGTTTCCATAAACGGACGACTGGGGAAGTTTTTTTGACCACGTGGACTTGTTCGCTTTCCGTGAACTCCGTGGTCGCACGAAGAAGCCGCCGGAGGCTGCGGAATTGTGGTGACGGGGGTGAAATGAATTGTTCGAGGAGCGAGTCTTGATTATGCCAAACGTGAGTCGGTGTCTTTGGGAGTCGTGCCGGACGACAAAGGCAGCCAGCCGAACCGATGATCATAAGGGGTGGCAAGTAAAATGAGGGAAGAACCAGTGTCCATGACACCTGCGCCACTTCCGAGATTCGTGGCTGAATAACTGATCGATTGAGGATGGCGACTTGGGACGAAAGGGACCGGAGAACTTGAATTAATTTTATGAAAAGCGAATGGGCGAATGGCTAGATTCGCCGCATTCGCGTTGAGGGTGAGAGAAAAATAGTGCGGGATTCCTGCTCGATTATATCTTGCGCAAAAAGGTGATTTGTGATCTTGACCAGCAATTGCACCCGGGTAGCTATCGTAATGGATAAATTTCACGATTGCAGCAGTGGACCACAGTGCTGTTGAAATTCGAAGCCTGCGCTCTGGGGGTCAAGCCACGAGCAAAGCCGTTGAAGCTCAATCGCGCAAGGATGTTGATTGTCGCTAGCTGCCGAGCTGTTTAGCGCACCAGCGTTGCGACAAAAGGAAAGAAAACGAGAAGATGGGCACTTATGACATGAACCCGCGGCGTGACTGGTGGTATATTCATGAGTTGGAAGCGAAACGGAGATGGTTTGACAAAGCCAGCAGCAAGGTGTCTCTCCTGAAAAACGAATGCCACATCTTTTTCGTAGGTGTGATTGCTTTATACCATCGAAAACTGATATGAGGTACGGCCTCCGGAGATATTGCGCAGGAGAGGCTGGATATGCAAATCCAGTCAAAGGGCAGGGTCGGAATCAACGCCAAGATCGGACTCTGTCAGCATCGCCCGGAGCATGTCCGAGACCTGCTCGTGTAGTCCCTCTGTGGAATGATGGGTTCAGCACGATTAGAGTAGCGTCCTGCATGATGACATACTCGCTCGATTTACTGCCTCGATGTATTCCTCGTTGGCCACGGCCATCTGCTCTTCAAGAGCCTGAAGCCTCGAGGCCTGATAGACAGCATTAGAAAGTGCGGGATGAACAATCAATCGTCAAAGAACTCGCTTGTGCTTCCTCTGGTTCCGGCTCAGGTAAGGATTTGATAAGAAATTCGATTTGCTTGGCTTTGACCATGAGGTCTGTGACGAGCTCCTTTTTGTTCGCTGTAACGAATGGGCGTGAGTGAAATCGGTGCCCACGGTACGGTTTGGCACTCACCTTCGAATATTTCTGGTGGATCGTATTTCTCCGGGTTACGCTGCTTCGTGATCGGTATTTCGGGGCTGACTTGCAAAAAATTTGTCCTGGTCGTAAGGTACGCGATGCTGTTTGACATGATGGTCAACAGCTGCGGGGCGTTGAGCACGGTTGCCAGTGTAAGAAAAAAAAATTGGAAAGGACCGCTGACCTGTTGGATCTCGTCTTGCAGCTGGGTTATCCGGTCCATGTGAGAGAGTTCCTGCAGCATTGCGCTGCTTTACAGCTCCATTCACCAACCCAGCTGTGGTATCGCGAATGAGAAAATATATTCGCCATTTTTTCTCCATTTTTTGAGCGGAGAAAATTCCGTCTTTGGACATCTTCGCTCGCGTACACCGCAACGACCAATATTTCGACCAGATTAACTGGAAATCTCGCTCAAACTCGGTGTAAACCAAGGCTGGTGCGTTGAACCTCTTAAATCCTCGATTTATTGCCAGCCAATTGATCCGCAACGTTAAAGCTAATTGTTCCACCAATTCCCAGTCCTTCTCGATCTTTCACCTCTAACCCTCATCGACCTCGACCTCCCATTCCAACCCCTGCAAATCACCCGAACCCGCGAATACGGCACGAACAATCACCTGAACGACCCCCGTACGCGTCATGGCGACCATCGAGCCCGCTGCACCCACCACGAATGGCGTATCCCACGACGTCCCAGTCGAACCTTCCACTTCATTCGACCCCGCGCTATTCCATTCCTACTTGCAGGCATTGCTCCCACCCGTCATCGGGGCTACACCAGACGAACTGCATTCGCTGTATGACCTCGAGTTCGACGAACGCGTGTCTCGGTTTGCCGCGGAAGGTTCGGAGGCTATATACGTTGTAAAGGTCAAGGACGAGATAGAGGGTGCGTGTGATTGCTTTCAGCCGAGTTTTACGTCTTTTCACGCTCGTCTTCACGCCAGACGACGCCACACAGACTTATTCGTATAAGCTCACCTCTCATCTCACATACGCGCCATCCCATGTCGCGACCCTCGCTCTCATCAAACGCGGACCCACACTTGACCCAATGACACCGTTGGCTCTGCAGCTTCACTTCCTGAACTATTTTGGTGGCGAGGAGACGCCCTACGAGAGTCTCCACGCAGTAGTCAGCTGTGGTGTCAAGCCTTGGTTTGATGCGTTTGTAGGTGCGCGCGGTGGTGGCAAGGAGGGCGATCCGAAGATGGGTGAGTGTCAGATGTGCGTTTCCTTCCCTGTCGTGCTTACCCAGTCCCAGGGATTCCTATGACCAAAAAGAAATTTGCGGAACTGGAACTCTCGTTGTTGCACCTCCAGCAAAATGTCGAAATCCCTGAGACACATCTCATCATCCACCCTGTCATCCAGAGAGCCGTTGAACAGGTAAGCATATTGCTCCGTCGCGATGCCATCATCGATCGAGGATTATCAGGCCCAAGCGTCCGGTTCACGACCGAGCGTCTCGCACATTCCTCCAAAGTACCTCAACGATAGCGCTTTTTTGAATACACTTCACGGACACGTAAACTCTTGGATCAAGTCCATACAAGCGGTCACAAAATTGACCCGGGACGTCTCATCCGGCACCGCCTCTCAGGAGATTAACTTTTGGCTTAGTCTGGAGCGAGCCCTCGAGGGGATTGAAGCTCAGTTGAGGAGTGAAGAAGTTAACATGGTCATGGATTGTCTAAGAGGTGCTCGGCGATTTCGTGCAACGGTCAGTTTCATCGCAGACACAGGTCTGAAGGATGCTGCAGACCTCGGTGCGTTTGCGTTACCTTGCATGGGAGCCGTGTCTGATCTCTGCTTGTACAGTTCACAAATATAATCAACTAATGAAAGATTTCCCCCTCAACGAACTACTTTCGGCCACGGATCTAGACAAAATCCAGGAATCACTCGTTCTCATATTCGGACACATCAATCGTAAATTAAAGCTCTCGCCGTACCCCATCCGCCGCGCCCTGCCCCTTGTAGAAGCGATCTCACGCGACTTTAACGACCAACTTCTTCGGATCCTCACATCACATCGATTACCGTACACACCATACGAAACCTTCGACCGACTATTATCACAAACCATGAACATCTTTCGCACTTGGGACGACCTGATCAAGGAATTCACAAACGTCGCTCGTGAGGTTACCCGGAAACGCTCCGAGAAATTCATCCCGATCAAGGTCCTCCACGCACATGCCAAACTGCAGGAACGAACACGCTATCTACGGGATTGGCGGAAGCAGCACGAACAGCTGTCTGTCATGACAGGACCAACTAGAGGTCTTGGCAGTGTCAGCAAGGAGGTGGGCGGGATGGATATGGAGGAGGAAGTCAAGGAGGCATACGAGATTGTAAAACGGATCGATGTGCTGGACGTCTCTGTTGGTAAGCGATCCGCGCGAGCCTTTTCACATTTATTAAGTGACCTCGACAGATGGCACGGAGATTTGGGTTGCAGCGGAGAATGCTTACAACGAGCGGGTAGCGCGAGTGGAGAATCAGATCATCGCGCGGTTGCGGGATCGACTAGGGACAGCACGAAACGCCAATGAGATGTTCAGGGTCTTCTCCAAGTTTAACGCCTTATTCGTTCGACCAAAGGTTTGTTCTTGCGTGATCACATCCATGAATCACCTAATCTCTCTCTTCCAGATTCGAGGGGCCATCCAAGAATACCAAACACAGCTGATTGATTCGGTAAAGGACGATATCAAACGTTTGCACGACAAGGCAAGTCGATGCCCATTATCACCCAATCACTTATTGACCACCTCGTGCAGTTCAAGACGCAATATCGATTCTCGGAAGCGTATCATATGGCTCAAATGCGCGATCTTCCACCAATCGCGGGAGCCATCATCTGGGCAAAACAAATCGAGCGACAGCTCCTAGCCTACATGAAACGAGTGGAGGATGTCCTGGGCAAGGGATGGGAGCTCTACGCAGAAGGGCAGAAGCTCCAGTCCGAGAGCGGGGCGTTCCGGAAAAAGCTCGACACAAGACCGGTCTACGACGCGTGGTTGCATGACATCAATCGTCGGGATATGGGCGTCAACGGGCGATTGTTCGAGATCGTGCGACTACGCGGTGGCGGATTCCAGCTGGCGGTGAACTTTGATCCGCAGATCATCACGCTGTTCAAGGAGGTCCGGAATCTGCTATGGCTGAATTTCCAGGTGCCGCATGCCATCACCAACATGGCGAAGGACGCGAAGCGGGTGTACCCACACGCTGTCAGTTTGATGGAGACGGTGCGGACGTATGGGCAGACGCTGGATCTGGTAGAGCACAACAAGGCAATCGAGCCTTTGGTCGCGGAGTACCGGAACGAATCACAACGGATGATAACCAAGGGTACGCGTTCGGTTGATTAGTGCTGTTTGCTAGACATTGATCGATGGCGGTAGGGATGAACATCCGATGGGACTATTTCGTGAACCAGTACGATGCCGCTCGATATGTCTCAAGTGCGGACGGACGCGACGACCGGCGAGTTCAGTTTGTACGAGAGTTTGCTAGCGTGGTTTCGGTTCTACAGGTAAGCTGGGCTCTACTACTTTGATCTACGAGTCTTCGCTCATACACCGTACTAGGATAAGACGAATAACGTTATTGATATGTACAAGGACATATCTCGTGCTGTCGAGGAGATGGCCACGTGTCCGTACACGACTGAAGCTTTCTCAGAGCTTCTCGGGAAAATTCAGGCCTCCGTGAGTACTTTTTTCTGGTATGTAATCTGCATACTTCTCACTTCTTTCTCGCCTAGATCGATCGACTAAATCTTGAGGGTTATGCCAACCTGGAGCACTGGGTTGCCGATCTCGACTCTCGGATCGAAGGGATTCTCTTGCAGCGTCTAAATCACGTCATTCAGACGTGGTGTTCCGAGTTCGATCGGACAGATGACGCGGATACGAGGCGAGACCCGATGCCCCTCCGGGACATCACAAACAAAAGACGAGGGGATAAACGCTCCAAGGACGAGAAGGTCAGTCGACTACATGAAGCACGTGGGTTGGTTGTTGAAACATGCGCCTCGCCAGATCATGGAAGGCAAAATGACCCTCAAATCCATCGTGCATGAGATCCGGATACAGAATCAAGTGATTTTCTTAGATCCACCAATAGAATATGCACGGTCGATTTGGATACGGCAGTTGCATGATTGGCTCGGTACGTTGAGGATGTTCTCTACCCTGGCCATCTCGTTCATTGGCGCGTCCGCAGGCGTTGTTTGTCGCCTCCAGCGAATACAGAGTTCACGATATGAGATCGGTCTGCAGCTGGAAAAGGCGTCGACATCGGAGACAACGTACACTTCGCTGGTGCGTCCCAAGTTCTAGCCGTTCGATCTGGAGCATGCATCTAAACCTCTTTGAACAAAGCTAACACGGTTTACCGACAACACACTCGAGCGGCCGTTTGCGTTGATCGAGATCAAAGTCCAACAACTGAAGGAATACGTCGCAAAATGGTTGCAATTCCAATCACTATGGGACCTCGAAGCCGAATACGTGTTCAACCGACTCGGGGACTCGCTCGCTCACTGGCAGCAGCTGCTGACGGAGATCAAGAAGGCGCGGTCTACGTTTGACACGTCGGACACGCAGAAGTCGTTTGGGGTGTGCGTGATCGATTACGAGCAGGTGCAGGCGCGGGTGAACGCCAAGTACGATTCGTGGCAGAGGGACATCCTGAGCCGGTTTGGGGTGAAGCTGGGGAATGCGATGAAGGAGATGCATGCGTCGATATTGAAGGCGAGGAACGACCTGGAGCATCATTCGATTGAGGGGTTGGTTGGTGGACCACGGAGGTTTTGAGAATTTTCGTTTCTGTGAGTCGGAGTTTCTCTCTGACTCGTTTTCCTTTCCTTTTTCCTTATTTCTGGCACGGTTTGCATACACACATTCATTCATTGGATCACGATTTCG
>CEMM01320751.1:0-11026 GCA_900068975.1 Hygrocybe conica | reverse complement strand
GGGTTGCTTGTGTTTGTACCCGGTGTAATATTCCCACGAATTATCGACCGGCCATGCAATGCTCACTGCCATCATGACTGCTCGCATACTCATGGATGCGTACCGGTTTGTGACGACCATCGAGCCGCTCTCTCCCAATGCCAGTCCCCGGCGGGCTGCTCGAATCCGTCAAGAAACTGCGAGGGCGAATCAACTGGTCGGCCAGATGCATGCGCACCTCCAGGGTGTCCTCCAGGCGGGCGCAAACGAGGACCCAGTCGACGATGGGAGTGGGGAATGGGGTATTCAACGCCCATTTAGTCACCTCAGCTGCTCACCACACCTTCCCACAGATGACGTCGAGTCGAGCTCGTACGAGGAGGAAGAAGAGCCCGAGGGGGATGAAAACGAAGCTCTCCCGGTGAGTATATGCGCATATATCTATACGAATAGCAACCGTACGCTTGCAGGCTGAACGTCGGCGATACAATGACATTCTACAAGCGTCCCTGGACCCTGACTACGGGCTGGTGAGCATCAGAGACGCGAAAGAGATCATCACACGCCCCAGCGTAGGCAACAGAGAGCAGCAGGAGCAACAGGCGTTCATTCGTCTCATGACTGGCTACGAAGACACCAGCGCTCAGCAGGTTGCAGCTGTTTTTGCCGGGCACGCCGTGCGGCGACAACCCTGGGCTCAGATTTGCGCTGCAGCAACGCAGCGTAATCAAGAGCACAACGTCAAGGAGCGGCTTATTCTGATCGACAAGGCCCTTGAAGGGGCGGTGGATTTGGACAGAACCGAGGACTACCTCCACTACGTCGTTCGCGCCGTCGAGAACCTGCGGTTCATCATCCGCTGGAACACACAAACCCGGGCGAGGGGCGGCAAGACTTGGAAGACCAATTACCGCCAGCAACTGTTTGAGGACCGGTATGCTACGGACCTGGCGACACTCCGAGAGCGCTTCATGGGGCAGCATCTCGCTGCGGAGATCAAGAAGCTCCGGGGTCAGTTTAACCGGCGGCACGAGAAGGTCATCACGCGGCGCAACCAACTCATGCAATTGTATTACACGGTGAGCATCCAGCATCGATCCACATCTCTGACGAACCCGAACAGTTTGGTGCCGCTGCATTCCTGGACCCAACCTGGGACGTGGCTCGCCCAAGATCAAGGTCATTCGCAAGCACACTGAATTACCTGGTTCAACACATCCCCCCTCTGCTGGACGACTACTCTGCGTGGGATCCCGACGAGTCCTACGTCGATCTTGTGGACAATCTGGTCCCCTGTCTGGTCCCTATGCAAGCTGGCAACTCTGCGGCGCTGGAGCACGTCCTGAGGCATCTGGGAGGTGAAAACGTCTGGGATTATGTCGATAGGTTTATGTATGACCACCCTCCGTTGACGGCTCAGGATGCGGAGCCGCCAGCGTAGCTTCATGTATGTCCGTCACGTGAACAAAGCACCTTTTTACACCATGCCCTCGAGTCAGAAACGATCCACACGGCTTGTGGGGTCAGTAGGGATGCTCGTCACGTCTTGGCCCAAGGTTGACTGCTTTGCTTTTCAGGTGGATCCCCACCATGACCTGCCCGAACCCGACGTGCAATGACCCGCTCCCCAGACCGCTCTCTGCCACGCTTAGGAAGTTGATGAAACAAAGGGACACGAAGCAAGTTTGTCGCTACATAGCCATGGAGCGCTTGGCGAGGGAGAGGAAATGGCCTTTGCACCCCGACTTTTCAGGCGCTCCGGTCAGGTTGCGAGACCTGAGGCCGACGCTGGTGGCGACGCTTCTCGACGCGCCCACGCTGCGGGCCTCACCCATCTGGGTCCGACTCGAAAAGCAGGTTTCCGACCTTGCTCGCTTTAGCTCGAACATGGCCCACCAGTATCATCACAGCGAGCTCGCTGGCACCGGGTAGTGAGTCGTCGCCTTCTCGTCCCCCCTCATCACTGTATGTTTTCAGCTACGGAACTCGCGGTGCGCATGTCATTGGAAGCGAACTGATGCGAATGCTTCCGGAGCACTCCATCCCCCAACAGGCGTACAGCCCCCTTTCGTACATTCTCTTCACTCAATTCTTCGCCATCCCCTTTGCCACCCACCACCTCATCGCCCAAGACATGGGCGTCACGCTTGAAGCCGCGTTGGTCGAGATGAGCGACAGCAGGGAGGCCGGCGACGTCCTGCATGACGACGACGTGGACGTGGATTAGCACGCTTCGCGGCATCATGTATACTACTGTCGTTACGTTGTATACCACCGTCGTTACCCCCTCGAGGTGGGGTCAATCGTGACACGATCACGTGTGTCATCGTGGCGTCGCGTCGCACCTCATGCAGAACGGATGGGAGTCGAAGCTCTTTGCAGGCTGTGGTATGTGGATGTATGCTTCACATCTGCTGCTGCACTCACGCCCCACGCAGAGGCGTTCTTCTCGCAGGGCGTGTGTCCGAGGGTTCGGCACATGTGGGGTATGTGACCTACGTTTCTTTCATGAACCGAAACGCAAACCATCTGCAGAGCGGCACGGCGGCAAAGAAACGAAAGACACTGGGAGTAAATGGGTTTTTGTCGCGGGCACGGGCGAGCGAAGGCTCATAAAGAAGTGCGTGCAACGGCCTTTTGGTAGCGCATACACTCACGTTTTTCACGTAGGATGTACACAGGAAACTTTCGGGTGAGTCCGCCTCTCGTGCCTCGGCGTGTCTGGCACCAATATCGCCACGTCCAGCTCTTGCTAGCCAGGTACATCGAAGATTCTGTGCGTGCAAAAACAAGGATCGCGGTCAACACCTACGCGGTCGGAGGTGAATCCCAGCCCTCTTTGATGCGTGCGGCGGCAACTGACCAATCACAGCGACAAGGGAGGGTCGCGTCGACCTCGCAATAGCACTTTACTACACGAGCTACGGTGAGAGTCGCGCAACGTACGTAACTAACCGTCCATTCCATAACCGTCCATTCCTCAGCCGCTAGCCTTCGCAAACTCTCCACCAAGGCGTCTGATACCCCTGCTCTGCAAACGCCGCCTGATACCCCTGGTCTGCCAACGCCTCCTCTGGAACCGGCAGGTCAGGCGAAACGGCCCTCAGCGCCCAACGGCGTTCCGCCCAACAAGCGCTCGAGGCCAGACGAAAGCGAAAGCGAGGGTGACATCCCAGATCCGACCTCGCCCGTCTACGACCCCGACAACGACGATGGGTACCTCACGGACCCGCCCGAGGACCACCCTCCCGACCCTTGGCTGTACAACCCTGTGTTGGAGCAGCACGTTTTGCCTGCTGCTCACCGCGGCGATGGCGAGTCGTGCAAGCGCCGCAGGATGACCTAGATGGCTTTGTGCTTCACGCCTTGTGCTGTGCTTTTGATCACGCTTTGTGCCTCACGTTTTGTGCTATGCTCTCGATCACGCTTTGTGCTTACAATTCTGCAATCAACGCTGTTTGCGCTGCTACATCAATTGCCCAGAATAACCTGATGCCAATTGTTCGCCAATAGCATGCATGTCTCCAATCGACCCTGATTCAGATTCTTGAGCGCTTCGGTTAGCAATCCCACCTCTAATGCGCCATGGCGCTCATCGTCAAAGTCCCTGAAGCAGACACGTCAATCAGGTCGGAGAAGCGAAGCGGTCCGCTCACATCTGTCGCTCGCCCAACTGCTGCCTCGCCAAGCTCAACTGGACCAGCTTCCACTCACGCAGCGCGAAACGAGTTCCCAGAAACTCCTCCGTTGCGTCGCCAAGCGCTTCCGAAAAGTCCGGCGGCGGAAAGTGGTGGGTACCCGCCGGATGAATGTGACAACGGTATCTTGCGCCGGCCTCTTCACCAAACAGCTGTCGGGCCATCTCGACCTCGACCGGGCGAATCAGCACCAAGTACTGGATCCAGAGCTTGGCGAGAAAATCGGGTAGAGGTCGCACGATGGCCACGCCGCTTTGAGACCCTGCACTCACAAAGCACAGACGCTCCTTCAACATGAGCACGCTTCGCATGTGCGAGTCCGACATGTTGCCGATGGATCGCGTGAGAACGTCGGCGGTGCGGCCGGGGCTTGCGTAGGTGAGGTGGGTGATGACGAGCAGCAACGTTCGGGCGTGTTCGATGGCTGCAAGGAGCTGCAGGGAGGGGCCGGGAAGCCAGATCACTTGATCGACACCATGGTGGTATCGGCCTGCGAGCTCTTTGTGCGTGAGAAGCAATATCAACAGGTTATCTTTGCGTCCCAGGAATGGGTTTCTTGGGTCGTCGATGAAGGAAAAAAGCGGCGACCGGTCCTTCAGGTCGTCGTCCAGTTCTCTCACGTTGTATTCCAGACGGAGAGATCGGTGGTCTTGCAAGCCGTGGAAGATGTCCCGGTCCACCAACGTACGGTATCGGTCGGCGAGAGCCGGCAGCATCCTCTTGACGTCTTCGAGATTGATGACGTCGCCAAGGTACAGCATTGAGCGCCTGTCGATGAATCTAACGATGGAACCTTCGTGGCTATTCGCACGCAGCGCCACCAGTTGTCGGTATATCCTGAGGAGGTATGACATTGAGCTGCTGCACTCCTCGTACAGAAGGGGCTGTAGCCCATCAAAGCTGAAAGACACGGCGGGGAATGAGAAAATATATTGATGGGTGTGTATCAATACCACTCACTCGACGTCCTCGTCCAACGTTTGGAAATGGTACAACAATGTGGATCGGATGCAATAGATGAACGAGGTGACGGTCTTGGCGATGACGCTGGTGGGGGACCAACCGCCGTCCGGGTGGAGGGAAACGAGAACGAGCGCGGAATTGATGGCGCTTTGGAATTTGTCTTGCCGGCATTCGGCCCCAGCGAGCTCGAGTGCCAGCTTGTGCACGTATTTCAGCGTCAACGGATCCTCTGCAGTCTCGGACTCCAACACGGACCACAACTGCGTGCACGATTCCAGCACCTCCCCATCAAAGCACCACAGGTAGGTCGAACTCGCCGGCTCTCGACTCCTCCGCATCACCAAACAAAGCACGCGGCCGAAATCCCGCGCATAGGCTTCCAACGTGAACGGCTTGACGCAGTCAAAGCTTCCCACCAACCTGCAACGTCAACGTCGGTGTCAATTTATCTCACAACTGGATGGCGGACACTGACTTTCGTTCAGGCGAGAAAAATTCCAGCACGCCGTTTCCCCTATTTCTCCGGATCAAGGTCTCTCCCAGTTTGAGGTAGGTCAAGACGTGTCTCTGCAGACTCTCCAGGTGCGGTTCGGTGGCGGACGGGGCTGATGCCAGGTGGCGGAGGTACGCCCGGTCGCTACCTTGAATGTGGGCATCCCAGCCCTCGCCCCGTAGAAATTCGGTGAGGCCCACCCCATGTGTCCCAGCCAAGGGCTCCGGGTCACGGCGTCGACCGAGCATTGTATCAAGATCGACGTTCTGTCGAGCACCGGTATGTTCAGGTTTTTGAACGCGAAAGAAGCTTCGGCAGGGCCCGTTCACCAAGGTTTGCGCATAGCCCTTGAGCAATTCCGGGGGTGTACCGTCAGGAGGCCAGCAAGACTTGGAGCGCGTGGTATGGTTTTTCGCGAACTGAGGGTCGGCATAGCCGTCCCCACACGCCCCACAGAAATGAATGTCGGGGTGGATCTTGAGGCCGAAGATCGGCGCAATTGCATCCGTGCCCTTGGGGCGCCACCGCCCGATCTCAGTCTCAATGTCGATCTTGAAGTGGTTGGCGATGAGTTGGTCAATGTCCGGAGGGATGGGGATCTCGTTGCCGAAATGACGATGCAGGTGCTCGAATAGCGTCGTGAGCCGCACCCGCTGCCCACAGGTGAGACATATGACAATCTTCCAATGCTTGTTGATGACGAGACCGAGCTTTTGGAGGGGGATCTCCGCGTGTGTCACCACCATATCAGGCCCCGGACGTAGAATAACGGGCAGCGGATCCTGTGGGGCATTGTCGCCGGCGGTAGAGCCGTCGATATCGCGTATCCACGTGAGATCCGGGGTCAAGAAGACTGGTGGGCCGGATGAGTCAGAAGTACCCTGATCGATTGGTTGCTCAACTCCTGGGAGGGGAGGGATCAGGGGTTCTGTTTGCGAGAACTGGGGCGGGTCATAAGGGTCCAGCGGTGAAGTTTGGCCCTCGGGAACGTCGTTGACGACCAGGCATCGACGAGCGTGGCTCTGTAAGCTGGTTTAGAGGCGTCAGGCGCAGCAGCCACGGCGAGCCCATACCTGCAGCGCCTTTGGTTGTTGAAATCCGACGTGGCATCTTTTGCAGACAAACGTCTGTGATCCTGGGTCGCGCGCTACGAAGATGGGGTGCTCCCAAACGTATTCCACCAAGGCGTGCGTCTGGTGGGTTGAGCATCGATGGGAGGGTTTGTTGCGTACATTGCAGCACATCCGCTTCCCTTCCTGGAGGAGCATGGTGGCGATATGGCGACGTCGCAGATATTGCTTTAATGCGTGCGTTAGGGTGGCGCCTCAGAGGTGCCGCCATGACCTCGGAGTTTACGTGGTGAGCTTGCAAGATAGCTCGCGCAGTGCCTACGCGGAGCTTGCAAGAATTGGTGCAGAGCAGATTAGGTTTAGAAGCCTCGATCAGATCTACACTCGGACAATTTCCGAGATCCGAGGTTGAATCACACGTACCATCTTCGTGTCGCCCATGGACTGCGGCACGCTCGCATATGCTTCATGCATGTTTTCGCACTCACGTCACGCCCTCCACAGATGCCGTATTTGCGCCCAACGTACCGCAATTCTACCAGCAGTGCTGGAGTGCGTGGCTGGCATTTCGTTCAAACGCTGACCATAACGCGCGTCTCACCACCTCGCGGAATGGTTGCAGGAGGACGTCATTGTCCCTCACCTGGGCACATCGCGGTGACGGTTTATCACAGCCAAAGAAAAGGTGGTTCTCAAGCAAGCCCCGAGCAACCAGGCGCCAGACTCACCGCCTCTCTTTCCACCAGCGGGGACGGCGACTGCTCGTCGTCCAAGTGACAACGGCCGTCTCCCGCAGTGTGGGTGTAGTGTCAGGTGTCGGACAGCTGTAGGAATGAGCAACGTGGTCTTAGGACATGAAAATCAATGGCAGTGGACGGAGAGGCTAAGAAGAAAAGTTTACGGGTCGAAGAGATCAGGGCAATGGAACGGGATCAGGAAAGGATGCGAGAATAGCACGAGAGGACGTAAGTGTGTGGCCGAATGCCACTACCTGGCCAGAGTAGAAGTTTGTCGTCCCGTCGAGTGAACACGGAGCGGGGAACAGCAAATTGGTCACAATGTTGGACGTACCAAATGACTATCAACGGGGGCTTAGTACGCGACGGTATATGAACAGCAAACTTGAGGACGTCGTTGTCCCTCACCTGGGCACGTCGCGGTGACCAGGTGGCGTGGTTGCAGGAGGACGTCGCTGTCCCTCACCTGGGCACATCGCCGTGACCAGGCGGAATGGTTGCAGGAGGACGTCGTTGTCCCTCACCTGGGCACATCGCCGTGACCAGGTGGAATGGTCGTAGGTGGCCGAGGGGACATCGTCGTCCCCTCCACCCTGCTGCACCCCAAAGTGCAGCAGGTGGTAGCCGTGCCTGCAGGAAAAAAGGCGAGTCAGAACGCGTAATGTGGGTGGAGAAAAAAAAGAAAACTCCGAACTTGGAGTCACGTGATCGCGTTGTGGCACCGTCGACGTACGATCAAGTCCCCCATCCTTCATGGCACGCACGAAGCAAGTCATCCGACGGTCCACTGGCGGGTACGCCACGCGACAATCCTTTGCGCTCGTCGTAGACCAGCCCCCCGTACCGGCGATTCCCACGAAAACGCCGAGAAAGACAAGATCCGCGTCCAAAGCCGCTAAGAAAGCTTCCGCCGCGAAAGCCGCCGCCACGAAAGCAGCCAAAAAATCCGCTGCCGAACCTCCCCGATTGACGATAAAGGTTCCACCGAGACATAATTCTGTCAGTCTGATTTCTCGGGTCTTTGCTGTGATTGCTAAAATCACAGGTGCTTAGTACTGCTGCGTATGCACCGAGGGGGGAGAGCTGTACCTGTGCCACGATTGCGAGCGCGTCGCATGCAATGAATGCGTAACTCTTGCTCCGCAAGCGTTGACTCTTTTTCTCCAGGATCCAGACTTCACTTTTATCTGCCCCCAATCACACATGGACCGAGAGGCAGAAAAAGGGCAGAAAAAAGGTGACAAATCGCTGGCGACGCCGTACACGGTGAGCAGGACCGATAGATGCAGCCCTCATAGCTAACCGTCACGCGCGTAGGGTCTGCTTCTACGAGGCGCGTCGTATCCTGCCAGCAAATGCGGATATGCCACGATTCGTGCCTCGACCATCAGAGGCAACTATCCCAGGGTGAATAGCACGCCTCTCGGCATCATAAACATCCGCTTGAAGGCCATAGACGGCAAGAGCGATCCCGCGGTGCTGGTGCACCGATACCTCGAGGTGTATTTCCAAGAGCGCCCCGAGTCTCTTTTTTATCACCTGCAGGAATTCGATGTCAAGCCTGGGGACGCGGAATCTCTTGCAAGTCACAAGGCCGAGCTGGACAAAGTTGTAGAGGCGATGGCTGGGTGAGTGACCGTGCCTTGACCGCGTCAAAAACTAAGTTGCGCCAGTTTTGGTCGAGTGGTCGTTTTCGTTCAAACTCACTCTGTCCCGGAAACCGGCGATCTGCACACCACAAAGGGCGTAGCTGTCACGGCTGACGATGTAAGAGCAAGTCCGGAAAAACACGTCTCGCCCTCACTGACCGCCGCCCAGTTTCTCAAACACATGTTTGGAGATGCGCTCCCCAAGTTCACCGCTCAAATCCCCTCCATGCTCGTCCTTCTGACGTGTGGAGCTCTCCTCGGGAACGCCGACTCTTACCGAGCTATCGCTCGTCTCGCAAAAGGGTTCGCTTGCGCGCTCCAACCCGTATGCAACGTCGATACTGATTTATTTTTTCTTTGCCCCAGCAAAATCTTCCAGAACATCATCGGCTTTGGGGCCGAGAAATTGATCCCGCATCTGGCGACTTGTTTGCTTGAAAAGCTGGTGTGCAAGCACTTTATCGAGGCGTTCTCGGTCGAGCGCATCCTTCCCAACCTCGTTCGTGAGGAAGACGGTCTCGGTCCCCATACCAGCGTCTATCACATGGCGTATGAGGCTGCAACCGAATTCGTTTGGCACCAAAAGGACACTCGACCGTTCGGAAACCCGCTGCCACCTCAATGTACGCGCTGTCGCTGCCTGCGCACCCTCTCGGTCAAATACGATGAAAACGTTGCCGAAGTGCGGTGCAAGATGTGCAATTTTTTAGTGACAACCTTCACCTGCCAAGAAGACGTCCTCAAAACCGTGAAAAAAACGGCTGCATGCGGCTGGCTAACCAAATCGTGGTGGAAGAGGGACTCGGGTGCGGTGATGGCACGAGGAGGCGTTTGAGGGTGACGTGTTGGGCGGGTGGATAGAAAACGGATGTCCGTATCGTCGTGTGCAATAGAGCCGTGGTGATGAATGACGACGCGGGGCGCCACGGCCACATGACTATCTGAGGCTACGTCCAGCACACGCAGCGAAGTCACCCGAGATGAAGCCTCCAAGCAAGTGGCAAAGCGAGGTTGCCTCCCTTGCCCAAGTCGAGTCTGATGCTCAAAAGGTTTGGAAGGAGCGCTGGAGTCGGCGAAGAGACCATCTAAGCAGGCTGGATGGGGAACCCGGATCGTCTACGACGTAGCTACCATGTCAATAAAACGCCTTTTCTCGTGAAGGCGTTCAAGTTGTAGCAAGGAAAAACCTGGTTTCATTGATGAATTAGGGTTCGTTGACGCAGAGAGAAGTCGGTAACGTTTTCTCCAGAATGTGATCGGCTGCTTGCCCGGCACGAACATGCCTCCCAGACCATTACCGTCTGCCTCCCATTAGTCAGAATAGAAACATAGATCCCTTCATAACGGGGTCAATGCGACACGATCACGTGCATCATCATCGCGTCGATCTTCACCACGACAATGGTCATCTTCCAGGACTGCGGCACGTTCACGTATGCATCTCATACATCGTCGCACTCACGCCTTTCACAGATGCCGTATTTGCGCCCAACGTACCGCAATTTTACCAGCAGCGCTGGGGTGCGTGGCTGGCATTTCGTTTGGAGCTGACCGTAACGAGTTGCAGCTGACAACGGCGGCATCACAAACAAAGAGAATTGGGATAGCAGATGGGTGTTTACCTTGAGTGCAAGTGACACGAAATTCGTTCAGACGTACGTGCAGCGGCCCTTCGGATCCACATACACTCACATTTTTTCACGCAGGATGTACGACGGCACCTGCCGGGTGAGTCTGCCTCTCACGCCGCCGTCTGCCTGGCACGGTTATCGCCATGTCTAGATTGTCGTCGCGCAGTACATTGTGGACTCCATCACGGCGAGAAGGCGGCTCCCGGTGGATACCTACGCCGTTGGAAGTAAATCGCAACCCGGTCCCAGGTGTGCGTCGGTAACTGACCGTGCACAGTCACAGCGCGCGGGGACGTCGTTCTCGCAATTTCCTTACAAAGGACGGCTTACGGTCAGTCGATGTTTTCATGCGCGCAACCTGCATAACCGCCCCCTCCTCAGCCGCTCGTGTGCGAGACATTGCAGGGGAATGTCTGCACAAATATCCTGTGCCAGACCCGACCATCGACACTCCCTGGCGCCTG
This sequence comes from Hygrocybe conica, assembly GCA_900068975.1. Taxonomy (NCBI): domain Eukaryota; kingdom Fungi; phylum Basidiomycota; class Agaricomycetes; order Agaricales; family Hygrophoraceae; genus Hygrocybe; species Hygrocybe conica. The sequence goes on along the minus strand of CEMM01320751.1, from coordinate 342 downwards.
AGATTTTGTTGCTGCTCTCCGTCCGAAGTGGCCGGCAGGAGGGGCATCAACCCGACATGTGCCAGTGCTCCGCAAACGCCGGTCGACTCTGACCCTGACCTCTTGCGTGGATCTGTGGAGCCTGACTATGTCCGCTCCTCATCTGTTGCAACCACCGCCATCGTAGGCGACGACCGGTGCCTATCGCCGCTGTTCTTCGATGACGCCGATGGGTACGACACGGACCCATCGTCAGTGATATCCGAGAGGAAAGCTCAACTCAGCGACCCGCTTTTTGACGATCCTGGACGTCACCCCAAGCGTCGCAGGCTGAACTGATGCAGTTTTCTCGTTCTGTCGCCG
>CEMM01320723.1:0-38710 GCA_900068975.1 Hygrocybe conica | reverse complement strand
ATGCTCAAAATACTCCTCCTCTTCCTCGGCGGCGGGGGTCGACAAGAGGGAACCAGGCGCGGACGGCCTGGATCTGTAAGGATTCGAGACAGTACTGGCACGAAGGCGTGGTGGGTTCGCTAGGTTGCCAGCGATGGCCGCCTGTGCTTGGTTGCGTAATTCGGAGATGGTGGCAGCTGGAGGCGGTCTGTTGCTATCGTCCAGTCCAAGGTAATCGAGGGTGTGAACGTCGAAATCGTCGGCACCCGAGTCGGCTGATGTGACTGAACGCAATTCGTCCATAACAGAGAAATTGGCAGGGCCGTTGGCGGATGAGAGCCAAGAAGAGGAAAAGATAGAGGGACCGAAAGCGTTGGATAGACCACCGGTAGGTAGGGTTAGCGAACCAGACCTGAGACGGCTGTTACGTTCTGGAGTGGCATGGGATGATGGGACTGATGGGGCTACGGTGCTGGAATGACGCAAGGCGGGACGGGACGGAGGCCCGACGCCGATGGAAAGACCAGAGGAAGGTTGGGATTGCGATTGGGCTGCCGATGGATCTGCTGTGAGGGTTGAAGCGATTGAGGGATTCGAAGACGCGGCGAGGCGTTGGGCAGCAAGTTGTACATTGGAAGGCAAGGTGCCAGCCCTGGCCCGCTTGAAACCCGGAGCATAATTAGTTGGAGGAAGAGTGGCGGTGTCGGGACTGGTCGCCACTGAAGCGGAAAGCTCGTTAGAGGAGCTTGAACTTGCTAAGGCACCGCGTAGAGCTGGAGGTCTATATCTCCTTTCCTCTGCTTGGAGTTCCCTGGCTCTTGTATTCTGAGGGTGAGGGAACAATGATGGGATTGTATAAATGATGGAAAGTACCTTCGTGCGATGGCAGCAGAGGGAGCAGGTGGGGGAGTCTTGCCGCTGGAGACTCTTGAATAGGAGCTGTTTCCTTCGGTTGCGGATACGGATAAGGACATTATATGTGTTGGAGGTGGAACGATTAGGGGATTACGGGAGACCCGAACGGGGATTACTGCGCGTCAAAAAGGGAGGGGAGAGGGTGAGTGGCGAGATGTGGACGTTTTAGCAGGCAACGTTGATTGATTTCTCGTTGTAATCGGTGAGTGGATTTATAAAGAAAAAAGGAGGGCGTGAAGGGGAGAGAAAGCAAGCCAGGACTAGGAGAGAAAAAAGGAGTTGAAAGAAATAGCAAGGTCAAGTAATAATCCGAGTGCTATGAGCAGAGGAAACACAACTAGTTCTCTTCAGACTCCGATTAGAGCGTAATTTTTATTTTATTTTATTTTATTTTATTCTTTCTCGTTGAGCATATAATGCGACTCGGACCAACGACGTGTGCTCGATACCGTACAGTAGTTAGACCTACTACGCCGTTTTCGGAGCGGATCGTCTCGTGCCATCTCCATCGCACACGGAGAGATAATCAGCAGACTCGTCATGCCGTGACGACCGGTCGAGAACATCTTCGCCGTGTCCCTCCGAGAACTAGCGGACGGAGAGGCGTGTATGTAACGTACCACAATGTTGTACTGTACAGCCCCCGTGCATTGAATCACAGCCAACTACTCCAACAGCTGCTGCACTTCACTAAGGATCTCAGATACCCTGATTGGTTCCGCCTTGGTGATATCTCCATTTCACGGGTCATATGTCCAACCGCAAGCAACCCGTCAAGAATGAAATGCACCCAGCACGTCGAATCACCACGAATTCGAAAGAAAAGAAAACCTTACGACAACAGAGCATGTCGTGAAAATATAAGATACTTGATGCGAAGAAGAAGAAAAGGCGTTATCGGCTACAAATCTATGTTACGCTGCTGCTCAGTTCTCAGAGCTCTTCTCNNNTTCTCGGGTTCATAATGAGGGGGGGAAGAGCAAACGGGGCCAGAATGAAGAATGAGTGGAGGGGGGAGGTGGAAAACATCGAATATGATCGTGCCGACACCGTCAATTCAGTGAGTTGCGAGCACTCCTTCGGAAAGACCGAGTGCGAGTCCTTGCTGCCACCGCCATCGCGTTCGCTACTCGCTTCGATCTTCGAAGAGGTCGATCACCGACTGGCGTCATGGTCGTAGTCGTTGGGCTCGTTTCAGAAAGAATGTCTATCTCTTGTTCATCGACGACAAACGCCTTCTCCTGTGCTGGTTGTTGTTGTGGCGGCGGCGTCGAAGAGCGAACGACAGGTGGCGAATTTTCCTTGTCCCAATCCGGTATCAAGCAGAATGCACTAAACATCTCCTGTTCCGTCGCGCTCAGCGGCGTGTCCATGAACTGCTGAGGCTCTTCCGACAATACCCGCACGATCGGCATCGGATTGTCGTTTTGAACGTCCCAGAATTCAAAACCAGCGTTGACTCGATGCTCAATTTGTGCAGTGGATCGTGGCAGGGCCAACGTCACCGGCCATGACAATGCTAGAGGAGGAATGTCCGTTCGTATGGACAACGGTGAGGGTCGGTGCACGTCCGCGGTCGACTTGAAGTGTGGGCCAAATTGGTTGAGCAATCGCCCGGGTGTGTTTGACAGGTGAAAGTCTTGCAGAGCAGGCGGAAATCGTTCAAAGAGGGTGTCAGACAAGAAGATGTCCAGAAGGCCGCTCGGCAGCGGACGCTCCCGCACGAAGGCTTGCGCAGACGCAAGCGGCACCCAAGTCCCCGTGACGGTCGTCGAACCCTTGTTGACCACGACGGCACTTGTGATTGGTGAAAGGGACGAAGGTAAAAGACCAAGGTAATTGATGATGGGCGAAAGGTTGACAAAGTCGGTATCGATGCGTCGAAGAAGTAACGATGTTCCGAGTGTCATCTGGTATACGGATATGCCTGCGTACAAAGAAAAAAATAAATGCACATCAGTGCCGTTGCTGAATCGCCACCAGTCAAAATCGTACCTTCAATCTGCGTAGCGCTCACAGCAGGTATGCAGGGTTGGCAAGTGTGAACGACGACGACGTTGTTCAGTCCGTCATGCGAGACTCTCTCGGAGGGAGACTTGATAAGTGATGACGGTGCGATGGTGTCGCCGGGCGGTTCCAGAGAAGTCACGGTCATGGACTGCACGAGCGAAGCAAGAATAGAGGTTGTTTGAGATGGCGACGATGGGTCTTGATCGTCAGGACGGACGGTGGAGGCGGTGGAAGGTGTCGAAACGTGCAGGTTGCGACGCACATGCGGTGACGTTATCGGAGCATGAGTCGGCAAGGAGGTCGAAGTCAGTGCCGGAGAATAGCGACCGTCCAGATCGCTCCATGTCTCGCTATGGCGGCGATCGGGAGAAAGGCTGGGAGAGAACAGAGGAAGAGAGGGCCAGAGCGCTGCACTCTCAAATTCGCTACCGAACAATGGGGAGCCAAGATCGTCGAAAAGGGCAAGCTGCGAGTCGAGATCGACCTCTTCCTGTTTGACACGTGGAGACTCTTCCAAACCAATGATAGGCGGATATCCATCTGAGGTACCGGGTTGGCTCAAGGAGTGCCAATCCCAAGGATCCTCCCCTTTGACTTTCGTCGTCGCCGACTCTAGGTGGAGAGCGCGATCGGAAATGATGTCCAAGCCATCCCAGACACCCTTGACCTCTGTTGGCTCTTGTTTGACGACGACGTCCGAGACGAGTCCGTTCGACACAGGGGCGGAGGGAGAACGGGGTCCGGGGCTCTCCCATTGAGTTTCCCTTTCACAATCACTATCGAGGCCAAAGTCGAGATCGAGATCGGTATCAGCGGCTCGGTTCCGCCGACGATCGGCAGGGAAGAGACGGTGACCGGCCATGCTGATATGATAGTAGTCATCGTCCTCATCCTCCGAATTTGGTGGAGGGGAAGCAATGCTGTAAGGGACAGAGGGCGCGCGTCGATAAGGTTGCAGGGACGATGACGTAAAAGGCAATTGATAAGGACCATCGATCGATGGGGTGTAACACGGAATGGTAATCGAGCGCCTAGGATATGGCGGAAGGGACCAGGGTTGTTCCGGCGGGGTCTGTTTAACTGCACGGCCTTCGTCTTCGGATGAATCATCAACGGACATGGAGTCCTCGCGGTCGCTTTCAGAGTCAGAATCAGCGGCTTGTGGTCGCGGTGAAGCGGAATTCCTTGAGGTAGATGTCGAGGCCGTAGCGGAAAGACAAGGTCGTAGTCGCAGTGTCAATTTGACTTTCGGAGGCGGTTTAGTGTCAATGTCCGAATCTGAGTCAGGGTCAAGGCAGCCTCGTGGTGGACGTTTTCGTTTCTGCCCGCAACTCTCCTCTAGCCTTCGCTGGCGTTCACGGTCCTTCTTGCGATCCTTCTGGTCCGACTGACAACCTAATCTACCATTCTCTCCATATTCGCATAGTTGTATGCCCGCTCTAGCAAAGGGACATGGGGCGCCGGTGGCCTTGCTCAGATACCAGACCGTTGTGCCCTTTCGAAAATTGGTAACGCGACCGTCGGAATTGGCAGGACAGTGCGCGCCACCTGTGCGGGAGTGGAGGGCGGGAAGAAGATCATCGTCTGACGGGGTGCCGGAGAGGACGTGGCGGAGCAACAAGGGATGGTCCTGCTGAGCCTCGCAACGTTGAAGATGAGATCGAATGTAGGTGGTGATCGCCTGGCCGGCTGCAGAAACACTGGAGGAAGGGAGGAGGAGGAGGAGGAGGTCAGGTGAGAACGGGAGTGGATACGTGTGACATCAGGAGTGCCTACTTTTGACAGACTAGACCAAACTTGAGAGTCATTTCGGCGAGATCCTTGATGGTCATGGCGCAATTATTCTGGGAACAAAACTTAATCAAAGAGGAGTCGATAGGCGAGCAAAGGCGACACGTACGACGGAGAGGAAGGAACGGCCGATTGCAAGAAAGACCTTGCTGTTTGAATCCTCAGGGTGCAACATGACGTGGGTAGGAGGGAAGACGGGAAGGTCCGGACGAGGGGTATGATCGAGTGGGAGAGTTTTTGCATGTGTCGGGGGATGTTTTGATTTTTTGAGAGATGAAGGGGGCGGGTCGGGACTCTGGCGGAGACGTGCGGAGGGCTTCAGTATTGAGTTCTGACGTATTCTTGTGCCATAGCTGTGTTGTACTTGAGATGTTGAGGTTGTAGGTGATGTGGTGAGCATACGGTCGGTGTTGGCATGGACAGGTCGTGGTTGAGGGGACAAAGAAAGGCTCGTCTTTTTTTTTCTCACAGATCTAAGTAAGGGACGAGGGGTTGGATTGATGACTAAGCAAACTAAAGGTGATTCATTTCATACAAAGAGCTAGACCTGACATAGCCTTATTTGGTGTTTTTTTGAATCACGTGGGAATAGATGTCATGCCAACTACCATTACAATAAATAATTAATTATAACTATATCACGTCATCCTTTATTTCCGGTTCCTTGTCGTTGTTGTGCTTGCTTTGGCTCGAGATTTGGTTGCCGCTGCCTTTGCAGCCACCTTCTTCACTCCCGTCTTTGCACTCGACGTCTTCTTTGTCGACGACGGTTTCTTTACAACCGCTGCTTTCTTGCTTGTCGTCGTCGTTGTTGTAGACGTCTTCTTCCCAGCTGTAGCCTTCTTGACACTGGTGCTCGGCTTCTTTGCGGGTGGAACCGCTTTCTTGCTCGACGCCGTAACAGCCGCTTTCTTCGTCGCGGGAGCTGGCTTGCGCGTTGTTGTTGTTGTTGTTGTCACGGTGCTCTTCTTGCTTGCGGGAGCCTTCTTTGCCGAAGACACCGGTTTCGAGTTCTGAACCGCATACAGTCATCAATCACCGATCACCACGACCGTTCAAGCAACTTACCTCCTTGGCAACACCGGGACGAGATTTCGGTGCAAGCTTCACCTTGCCAGATGGTCCTTTAGGTAGCACAAACGTCCCCTTCTCGGCCCCGGTGGTGATGGCCCGGTTCAGTTGGTACACATTCGTGCCACTCGTGTCCAGTCCATAACGGCTCTCTGCGAACTACAACACTGCGTCAACGACCATCGCAATATACCCATCAAACATTCGCGATCATACCTTTTTGATCGTGTTCCGCGACACGCCAGAACGTGCCTCCTCTGGATATGCCGCGATGCATTCCTGTCCTCAGACCGTCAGGTTGAACATGAGTTGGAATAAACGACCGCTTACGATGATGATCTCCTTCCAGGTAGGATGGGAGGCGGTCGCGGCTGCCTTGCTTGTCTTCGTCTTCGAACTTGCCTTGGTGGCAGACTTGGTCGCACCGGCCTTGTACTTCTTCGTCGTTGCTGTCTTCTTGGCAGTTGCCTTCACCGTCTTGGAAAGAGGAGCAGCCTCGGCCGCAGGTTGTTCAGATGAGGGTGATTCGGGATTGGGTGATGATACCATGGTGTCTGGTTAAAAGGATATAGTTGGCGAGTGCTCCCAACGACTGAGACCTTTATACCCCTGACACGGTTGATCACGTGTATTTAAAAAAACAGTCGCGTCGTTGAAATCCAGCACAGCCACTTCCACGTGTTATCATTATAATGACATCATTACAATAGTATTACAATACTTTAAACGCACCGTTAGTGTACACTTGAGCGGTGCTACCAGTTCTCAGCCATTCGCTTTCTTCCCCGACCACATCGCCAACTGACGGTCCACGCACATACAGCTCTCCACATGGATCCGCGCCTTTCTCCATCTTTTCGTCGTTTACTCCTACCAGCTTCGCTTCGATATTCACACCGGCAGGCCCAACATGAGCAACACCCGAAAATTCATCACCTTCTTGAGGAGGGAATGCTTGCAGATCAAGCGGATGCGACGCGAGAACAGGTCCAGCCACTGCAGGATGCGTGTACCCAACAACGAGCGGAATTGACAGCGCCACCCGCGCAGGCACCAACAATGCCGAGGGCACCGCACCTGTTCCATCCCTTTTAGTCGTGCAATATTTGATCGATCACACACGTAGAACTCACCACCGCTGACCACAACAGCCCTCAATGTCCCAGCCATGTCTCCCATTGTCTCCACACGGCCACCGTCAAATACCAGCCGGTCCCACAAACTCTCTCGGCATACGAACCCCTCGGTGAGGGCCGCCAGCTTGTGACGCCAAGCAAAGATATTCAGCACCCTGTTCTTTTTGGCGTGCGCAAGAATCGACTCGGTCAGCTCGCGAAGGTGATCTGGCTTGATAAAAAGGATGGTTGGCGATGGAATTGGATACATGTTCACCGACATCACGTCTGACAGATCTACCCCGTGTTTGTCTGCAACCACGCTCCGTTTGGTGACTACAAAAATGACGAGAAACCAGTAGCTCACCAGATGACTTGTAAATTTTGGTGCTTTTGAGCGTCGCGAAGCTGGTGTTTTCGTAAAGCGCCGTGTATGCAACAGCCCTTCCAAACGGCGTGCTGAGCGAGTGCGCGGATACGATTGTGTCCAAAGACGAAATCACGTTCGAGATCGGGATTAGTGAGCGGATCGCTGCAACGCCTGCTGTAATATGCTGGTGCGTCAGCCGCGCACCGCGAAGTTGGCCGTCCCCATTTTCGTAGTAGGCAACCGTGAATACGTCGCCAGCTTCTGCAGGCTTCGTCAGCGTACGAGACACACCACATCCCACAAATCGACACACTTGTGGTAGAAGATGGACGAGAGGGGAGGCCAGCCCCTTGCTTTTCGAGCTGAGCCCATGTAAAGATATTCGACATGGGGGCGGGTTGAATCGGGCCAGTATCACCAACAATGATGATACTGCATGACGAGCTGACAAGACTGACAAGGCCGGCCAACGATTCGACGTCGGTGATGATGGCTGTCGGTGGGTGCTGCTTCAAAAAAGTCGGGAGCAAGTCAGCACTCGACAGAGTGGCCGATCGGATGGATATGGCAGCAAGCGCAAGGTCGGCTATGACAAATTCTTGACGCCACGTCAGACGCAATCCAGTTCTGCGAGGAGGCGGAGTGAACGTACCAACGCTGTCATTGAGCAGGAGCAAGACACTGGAATCATTCGGCACAAGATGCACAGCGCTGGCCAAGCCAGCGGCAAATGATAACGCCCGCTCCTGCAATTGGGCGTTGTGGATCTATAGTGTTGCGTCGTCAACCTTTACAAAGCCAAAACGAGGAAAGACAGAACTTTGGAGAACCACAGCGTCTTTGGAATGTCTGAGTTGACGAGGTCGGAGAGGAGGAGTGTTTCCTTACTTGGTCTGAGGGGGAACTGGCGGAGATCAGGTCCAAGGCAACAGAGACGAGAAAATCAAACACACCCTGCCCATCATACCGGTACCATAGTTCCTGTATATGGCGCTCTCGCCCGGGTGTCTGACTCTGGTGACATCGCTCTGTCTACTGAGAAGGACAGGATGGACGAGCGGGGATGGCTTGTAGAGACTGCGGAGGAGAAAGATGGTTGCTGCGATGAGACCAAGCAGGACTGTGAGGTCGTCCGTAACCAGATAATCGTTGACGGTGAACTTGGGTGTCATGGTTGTCGAGAACAGCGAGCTCGCCGTCGGACACGTCAACTCGGGGTCTCGTTGTCCAAACTGGTCCAAATAAATAAAAGACCATTTTCTCCCTCCTCCCTCTTCACTCACTTCCTCAGCGTTGACTCACCGTACTCACACTGGCACATAACCACCGTGGCACTCTACCTCTGGCGTCGTCACTCGTACGATGGGAACCACATTAACGCGAACCTGTTCCAGTTTAACGAGACTTCTGGGCCAAGTTGACGTTCAAAGCAGTGCAAAGAAACGCGTCCAACTTTGCTGCCCTTGTCCTGCTCGAAAATACTCTCTACTAGGTCCCAACTTGTTGACAACATGGCCAAGATGGTCCTCCACGTCCTCCACCTCAATTTCACGCCCTCCGCTGTTTTCTATGCGTCGAACATCGACCGACGTCCGTGCGCACACCACGTGACCGCCTCCTTAGGGTCAAGCTGCCAGTTCCATTCCCTCCTTCCACTCATCCCTCCACCGGCTCCGACCCGCTCTCACCTCCTCGTCCCTTCGCTCCTATCCAACCTTTCCACTGCTTAACATTATGCCGGCCTCTTCCACCAAGAAACCCTCTACCAAAGCCTCCGCCAGGCAAGCTGCGTCCAAAGGACACTCGGCCTCGCACCCGAGCTGGGTAGACATGATAAAGGTGTGCACTGTATGCTCGGTTCTCTCCGGCCCCATGTTCTCACTCCCTGTCTTTATCCGCTCCAGGAATGCATCATGGCTCATCCCGATGAAGCTCGTGCAGGCGTTTCGCGACCCACTATCAAGAAGGTCAGTCGGGTTACAGTCCAGAGTTCTTTGTCTGACTAACTACTCTCCCCCAAGTTTGTTGAGGAGAAGTACAGGTTGGAGATGAACGCTACTGCTGCTAGTCAGCTCAACCGTGCGATCACACACGGTGCTGAGAAGGGAACGTTTGTCCTTCCCAAAGGTCTGTCCCCGACTTCATCATGTTGAATGACTCATTTCAATCACTGTTGCTAGGCCCGTCCGGAAAGGTCAAACTGGCTCCAAAAGTCAAATCCGATGCGGCTAAGGAGGTATGCTCCTGTTTGATTTGTACTATGGCTATCAAAACTGAGCGAATTCCCCTCGCGGCATGTACCTCTCAGAATACAACCCCGGTACCCAAGAAGACGACGTTGGGGAGGAAGGCTCCTGCGAAAGCGCCAGTTGCCAAGAAGAGTCCCATCACCAAGGCAGCCGCTACTACGAGCACGAGCACAGCCGCAAAGACGAGCCGTGCTAGCACCTCAAAGACGGTCCCTGCTAAGAAATACACATCTACAGCAAAGAAGGCTGCTGTCACTCGAACGACCTCGACGACCAAGAAGGCTAAGCCTGCCAAGAAAGCTCCTCCTAAGAAGGCCACAACCGTAAAGAAGGGTGCTGCGAAGAGGGTACTGTCCCCGTCATACCGCGTCTTTGCTGTAGCTAATCCCAAGCCGAGCAGAGTGTGACCGGCTCGGCGGCAGATAAGAGCAAGAAGGCAGCAGCAGCAGCAGCGAAGAAGCCGCGTTCCAAGACCAACACGGCCGCTACAGCTACCAAGACTCGAGGCGCAGCTGCATCTGTGACTAAGGGTAAACCTGCTTCGAAGACAAAGGCGAAGCCGAGTTCCAAACAGGCGGCGAAGTAACCAACGATTTTTCTCCCAACAGACCCTTTGTCGTCTATGCTCTTGTCGATTTTTGTATCATTTACTTGTACTAGTACGACCGTGTTAACGTTGACAATGACCGACCCAGTCCGAGACTTGATTTCTGCTCTGAGGTCCTCACACTCGGACCTCACATCGCTTTTGTCCCTTCTCATCCCTCCCCTCGACAGCCTCGGTCTGCTCACACCCACTTTCCGACGGTTGAACGCCACTCCGTTACCAACAGATGTTCACATCTCACCCAAACATATCTCCGCTATCCAGCAGGCGATCCTCCAGCACGTCGCACCCGTTTGGCTGGATGCATTGGCGGATGAGGGTGCATCACTCTTAGACCAGTATTTCTGTCCGGATGCGTTCTCATTCGCGTCCACTGCCGCAGGTCAAGTCTCGTGTCTTGCGTATTCTAACATCCTGTCTCTGCCTCTCACAGAATATTCGGTCCGCTTACTGGCACGTCTTACGAAGGAGTATCCCATCGACAGATTGCACGTCGCTGTCTTGGCCAACTCGGACGGACAAGATGCTCGGAGTGATGCCAGATGGGAGGACCTCATAACCAACGTCGTTACCGTCCCCGCTAAGGTTGCAAACGCACTGGCGGGGAGCTTGAAGGGGAAGATGATGCTGCCTGCGGTACTCGAACAAGCCGCGTACTTTGAGGGATTAAGCGTGCGCTGCGAGGTCTTGATGCACTCTTCATCGTCCTCCTTACATGCAAAGCGTACGTGATTACCCGTCTCTCGTATTTCCCTGCTCAATGATCAATGTATCGACAACGCAGGCTGTGTCGCATCTGTGACTGTGTTGCTGGCGAGACTCGTCAAGCTCGGCGTGTTCCCTCCAGCGCCCCCGACTTTTCGATCTCAGCCGTCGTTTTTCGGTGCTACGCTGTCAACGATCCGTGCACACCTCCACGGCGCAAACTGGCGGACGTATTCTGAAATCTGGTCGGGTGTGATTCTATCCTTGCCATCAACATTTGTCCTCCGTGCCGTGCTCACCTCTCTGTCCTCCTATCTATCCACACCGTCATCTGGCTTGGATCCTTCCCCGTCGCAGAGGGGGCTTGTCAAACGGGAAGCAACGTTGCTAAAACGATTTGCCGGACAGCTGGGTACCGAGAACGGTGAGCTGTGGGAGTGTGTCACTGCGTTGTTCTTAAGTCGCGATTGGGACGCCGGTCGAGCTCGGATTTTCATATGCTGGCTCGCGGGCTGTGACGGGGATGATGTCAACGAGGAAGGTAGGGGCATTTACGTGTAACCCTTCCTTTGTCTGATGATCCTTCACGGCAGCGCTCACCGCATTCCTAGAAAAGGTCATGGAAATGTGGGCATCCCCAGAGCACATCAAACACTCATTGCTCGGTCGACATCAGTGTCAGTCATAGGTTGATTCTTGACGTTCTACGCTTTGTATTGAAAACGATTTTAGACATAACGTCCCTGCTTCTGATCACGACGTCATATTTCCCGCCTTCATCCAGACACCACCAGGATCTCGCTTTTAATTCCGCCTTCATCTCAGCTATCGGCAAATATATCGAGCATTTAGACAGTGCAATCAGGCGCTGTGGGATGCTAGCGGCCGAAGTAGTGGCGCACCGCGCAGGAAAGAAGCTCGAATTTGGAGACTGGGAAGGCGATGATACAGGCAAGCATTGGGCGCGGGAATTGAGGCGATTATTGGAGACCAGGGACATCGATGCCGCTCCTATGGAAGTCGACGAACCGTTATCCGAAATCAAGACTGAGGAAGATGTACCGGCCCCCGATGTCCAAATGCCCTCGTGTTCGCCTGCTCCACGGCCGCCGTCAAAGGAACCCAAGCTAGTGTCTGTTATCGACGGTGATGATTCTGATGACTCCATGATTGGTTATGCATCCCCAACTTCTTCGCGTTCAGCCTCCCCCACACCCTCCGAGTTGGATGAGATCGAGAAGGACCCAACGGTACACGTAGGCGTGAAGAAGGTTTTGCGACCTGTCTATCTGGCTCAACTAGGTGAAATGATACGCGGAAGCAGCGTAGCTAAGGATGCAAATCTGGAAGCGGATAAAACCCAGATGGCACTGAATTACGGGGAGGAACTCATCAGGAGAAAACGGAATTACGGCACCGAACTCGGTTCGTCTTTGATTTTCCCCCTTTTCCTCGTCATCTCACCCCCCATTTTCGCTTTGTAGACGAGAATGCTGTCAACTTGGCGTACGGTTTCATCTCGCTGCAGAACAATTATGAATTGCTTGATTTTGACCCTAAACGACAGCTGGCCGTCAATGCCCTTGTCGCGTGTTGTCCAAGAAAAGTCGCTCCGTAAGCGTCCTGCTGACGCATGGAACATGAGTGATGTAGAATTCATCGCAGGTGTTTGATCGAGGAGTTTTTCAAGAACCAGTATTCGACCAATCAACGATTCGTGATGCTCAACGCGCTCGCGTTGGGCGCACGCGAGCTAGCATCGCTTCCTTTACCGCCTTCCGCAATTTCACCATTATCGAAGGACCGGACTGCTTTTCCAAGCAAAACCCTACCGGCTGGAAAGCATCAAAAATATCTCTCGGCAGAAAATGAAACAGACTCTGTCCAGAAGCTGCTCCAAAGCATCAGTCTTGCTGCGATCAAGAACGGCCAGGACGTCACGCCGGAAAAGGCACCCAAACTCGTACGAGAACGAAGACTCAGAGTACAACAGCCGGCCAAAGTCACGGAAGTTGCTAATACAGGCTCTCGGACAATCGAGACACGTCGACCACAAAACGAGACGACATTTACGCAAGTAGCCGCTGAATTTTTCATTGCCCCGCTTATCAATACTTTCTGGCTGTTTCTTCGTGATGAGCAATCACGGGAAGAACGCACCGCTCATAACGAGGCGTTGTTCCAGTATCGTGGCGCCGGGACTGGGTTGATCCTGAACCCATTCGTCTTGACCCATTTTTTGGCGTCGCTCGCTGTGCTCGTCCACGCTGCTCGAAATGCGCCTGAGTGGCTAGCTGTCGTTGCCCCCGATGCGCTCGAGTTGGCGGTGACATTGGGAACGCGCCCGGTTTCTCGACAGGACGGTGATGAGGAGGAAGAGGGGAACAACACAGGGTCGTCTGGAAGTGAGGTCGTCAGCAAACAAGCTGCCGTTCTCGTGGCTGCACTGGAATTGGCGCTTGTGGTGCTCGATGGGTGTCTTGAACTGGATGACGGTCGATCGATTGGATTGGAGCATACAGGGTTATTGCTCGGGACTGGAGAGTGGGCCGGAGGAGTGTTCGCACTGTTGGAAAAAGGTGTGAGGGTTCCTGGTGGTGGAGGTGCTCAAGAGGCAAGACTGAGAGGGGTAGTTGCGGGCGTCTTACTCAAGGTCGACGCGTTGACGAGTAAGTGGCGACGATCGATGGTCAATTTTGTGGTATAGTAGTCAGACCCAGATACCCCTCTTTCCAATTTTTTTTTTCGACAACTCCCCACCTCCTCCGAACCCTTTCTGAGTAGTATGAGTAGTACACACCGCGTCTTCGTCCTAGATGCATGTTGCGGTATTCAGTACACCGTAGTAGTCACGTGATATTCGGAAACAGACGGTCGATGATGATCTGGTCAAAGTTGTCGAGGACGTTGCGGGTCTACTCGCCAACAATATGCAAAAGACACATCGCCGTTACTACGCCAAGGTGTTCCGATGCACTCTTTGTGGTGTGTAATTTTGGAATACTACTTTGTTGTTCAGTCTGTCGACGTGATTTTCGTAGCATCGTGACACGCCCGACAACAATGCAAAGGTCGTGCAACAGCCATACAGCTTACTGTGTCTGTCTAATGAGCGATTGGTTTTTTTAGATACCCTTTGAATTCACCGCCGAGAACATGAAACGGGCTCAGAATATCATTTCCCGATATCCACCACAGTACAAGAAGGCCGCCGTCATTCCGCTCCTTGACCTCGGGCAGCGACAGAACAAGGGGTGGACGAGCATCAGCGTTATGAACTACGTCGCAAAGGTGTTGGAAATGCCGCCCATGCGTGTATATGAGGTCGCTACGTTTTACACCATGTTCAACCGGTAAGCTGGCGACCCACCGCAACACTCTGTCATGCTTGCTGTAATTTTTTTTTCTATCCTACAGCTCTCCTATTGGCAAGAACTTTGTTCAAATATGCACGACCACGCCGTGTATGCTCTGTGGGTCGACTGATATCCTGAAATCAGCTTGCGATCACCTTGGTATCAAGCCCAGTGAGACCACGAAGGATGGTCTGTTCACCGTCATCGAAGTCGAGTGTCAAGGCGCATGCAGCAATGCGCCTATGATGGTTGTAAACGACGACTTCTATGTGAGTCGTCGTCATTCATTTCCTGTGGTTGGAAAGCGATCACCGATCTCGTGGTGCTTTGAATTTCTAGGAAGATTTGACGCCTTCAACGACCACAAAAATTCTGGACAGTCTTAAGAGGGGAGAAAAGCCAAAACCCGGACCACAAAGCGGTCGACACACAGTGGAAAATTCTGCTGGTCTTACATCTCTGACGTCAAAGGTTGATACACCCATTTCCACGTCTGACGTTGTTTGCTTATCCCACTTCAATTTCTAGCCATATGGCCCTGGAGAGTTTTGCACTCCAGAGTTTAGATAGGACATTTACTCTCACTTGTTTCAACACAACTTCGTCAAGAATGGTTCCAGTTTCGACATAGCATCCGTCGTGAACTGTTTTCTCAATCATCTCCTTCGCCGTCATCGTAACCGTGGCTTCCTTCGTTGCTATCAGGCAGCCTGTAGATCGTGTAGCTGTGATGAGAATGTTGAGAAGATACAGGCTACAATGAAGGGCAATGATACAACATACTTGATCTCTTCCTTGAGATCCTGACAATATCGGTCTATGGAATTTGCAGAAAGTTTCAGCGCTGTGCTCGCCGTTCGAAATAAGTGCTCTGTACAAACCCAGAGGAATATCACAGAGGTCTGTTCCTAAAGAGGACATAATGAACAAGCATAGCAGATAAGCGGAGAATGACCAACCGAATGGCATCTCAATCTCGTCTGCAATGCCTTCAATGCCCATGAAAGTGAACGCGATTACAGTGACGAGAGGGATCGTGCTCCACCCGAGGTCGTTCACCATCGTAAATGGAAGTATAAACAGATAAAGGGTAACACATTGTTTGAGGTGGATGCCATCTGTGAATCTGTAAGATGAGCACGGTGTTGTTAAGTTCAGAAAGCTGACAGGATATCGGGATTGGTGTGTTTGCGACGCGTTCCATTGCAGTGAGCTGGTCAACCATGCTTTGAACACTAGGGGCAATATAATATATTATTGTTGAGAGAATACATTCAACGGGTCACTTACAGCTGCGCCATTGCGTTGGCGCCTGGGTGAGAGGAGACTCGATAAACACGTCGTGACGCAAGGTCAAATGGTCATCTCACCTGCCGGGCCAACGGTCTCCAATAAGCCCTCACGCCGAAACTCAAATATGAGCATTGAAAGCTCGTGGGCAATGCTGTCAAAATTTATGAGCAAGTTGTGGGTAGTGGCGACGACAGTACCCACATCAATGGAAAAGGCATAGACATCTGGTCTGCGAAAGGGAAGTCGACAGTACGGTTCGTCAAAAGGGGTACATTGGGAGAAGACAGGTTCTGTTTGCTTCGCTTGACTTTGACTCGCTTCGTTGCATCTGGGGCGCTGTTGGAGCTATCGTTGCTACTGGATTTGGATTTGTCTCTCGTAGCCGAATAACCCGATGTATCTTTACGAGGATTTTCTCCGAGAATTGAAGCCGGCAGAACGTCTGCGTAGTCCTCCCAATGGGTTCCGTCCTCGCCGCGGAGATAGTGTTTAAGGGCATAAGCAAAGGAAAGGGCCAGTCGCAACGCGTCAATCTTTCGACGACGAAGAGCGTGTTCAGATATATTAGTGGTGGGAGTCTTGCCCTTGGCATGGGGGGGCTGTGTGCCTGTCGGAGGCAGGGCTACATTGACCCATATCATTCGTGAGAGGTTGCGGACCTGGGTGTGTGCGAAAGTTGAATACAGGGTCAAGAGTAGATGAATCTCGGGCGTACATTGGAGCAGAGGGTGGCGAAGGATTTCCTCCCTTCCCAATAACGATCATACGACGTTCTGTTTCCTGCTTTGCATCAAACAGTTTATAATCAAAGGCTCAACGCATACCCGTTCCTGCATGATGATCACGGTCAGCAAGAGGGGGGACATAAGGTACATGGAAGGAAGTACTACCGAAATACAAGGATCAAACCGACCTGTACGATTCGTCCGGATGCAATGAGTTTTTGTCCCCCATTGCATTGTCATTCCACTCACAACTATGGATAGCAGCGGCACGACCGAACTGGTCAATTTGACGTCTCTCCCACGGGACCAAGCATAGCACACCGCTACCGCGAAAAGGGTCACCGTTAGCACTGGCCCAAAGACGCGGACCACGATCTGCCACAACGCGGTTGATGAAGTACGTCAATGCGAACAACCCAACGACCTACGCTGCCCTTGATGCGCAATACGTCTGGAAGCCACGAATACTGTGGGTAATGTCAAGATGGGCTGTTGCGTCATAAATTATGATAAAGTATGCAGACCCACCTTCCGCAAGTGCTTCCTGCGAATCCTTGGCTGTCATGGAACCGCGTTAGTGTCATTACAAATCCCAAAGAGACGGATATGATACCGTCAAGGCCGGGATCATATTGCTGAACGATCTCATGGAACCAGCAGAGGTGGCCATCCTCTCAGAGAGGTGGAATCACGGTCAAACTAGAACCGAACAAGTTGGGACCTGACCTAGGCCGAAACAGACTTCAAACCGCTCCAGCTCCATTGCCAGGTGCGACTCCGAGATTTCCGACGGGCTACAGCATTAGTTATCGTTGACCGATTTTTCGAAAAGATTCAAGTGTACAGTACTACAGTATTCATGGCCACTCAGGTTTTTGCTCTGTAATTCCAACCCGTGAGCAAGACCCTTATTATGATTACAACTCTGGATCTAGACACAACCGTGACGACAGCCGATGTCCATGTTCCGGACATGGGAGGACAGTTTATCACCGGTGACCCGCCTCCGATCCGGAGCTTGATAAGAACGACTCGACAGGTTTCACTATCTCACCTGCGAACATGACGGCTCCTATGTGGGTTCAAACGCCACTTCTACATTCTACCTACATCTCCAGTGTCTTGGGATGCTCAGCGTATCTGAAATTAGAGGTAAAGTTGCATGCATGCTCTTTATTGGAGGTGGTGTTTCAAGAATAATTCTGTGCAGAATCTCCAGCTTGCTCACTCCTTCAAGTACAGAGGCATCTCATTGTTTGCTCAGAGGTGCAAAGCGATGTATGGTTCCTCTGTGCATCTGGTTATTGCTTCCGGAGGAAATGCAGGACTCGCAGCCGCATGTGCAGCTAAATCTCTTGGTATCGGATGTAGCGTCTTTCTTTCCGAAGGCGCGAGTCGTTCGACTGTCAGTTCACTCAAGCGAGAAGGTGCGCAAGTCATCCTTGCCGGTCACTGCCACGCGCAGGCACTCTTACATGCAGAGGAGGCTGTTAAGCAAGATCCGAATGCGTGAGTCTGTCTTGTGGGACATCGCCCCGCCTCGTAAAGTGACTCATCAAAGCATCATGGTCTCATCTTTCAACGACCCCATTCTCTGGGAGGGACATGCGTCCATAATATCCGAAGTTTCCGATCAACTTCACCAGAAGCCAGACGCAATTTTTTGCAGTGTTGGAGGTGGAGGTCTCCTTGGCGGAATTATCGTGGGTTGCAAGGAGGTGGGGTGGGATGATGGTGCGTGTTCAAATCTCTCTCAATTGCCTGGAAAGTCAATGACGAATATGACAGTACCCATTGTCGCTCTCGAGACTCACGGCGCTAATTGCTTTTACCACTCAATGTCTATCAACCCAGACCGGTTCAACGCTAGCAAGTTGCTCCCCGATGGCGTGGATGCTTTCTATGACGCTGAAAATGACGTGGCTGTGGCCAGAGTCAGCCGCTTCAGTTCACGCGCTTCCGGTTCGCTTGGAGCATCGATTCCTGCTCCACAGGTCGTCAAATTGGCTCTCGAGCGCAAAGGTGCGGTCCGTTGTGTAACCGTTCCGGACGAACTCAGCATGCAGACTCTCCTTCGGTTTGCTGGTATGTGTTGTGTCCTCTTCCCGCGAGTCCTGTCTGATTTAACAAATCCAGAGGACCACAAATTCCTGGTGGAACTGGCTTGTTCAACAACACTCACGCCAGCCTACAAGCAAGCTTTTTTCTCCAGTTTGCTTGCACCTACCAAACCGCGGATCGTGGTTTTCATCGTCTGTGGAGGCTTCAAGATATCTCTAGAGGAGATATCAGAGTATCAGGCATTGCTTGATGAGGACGTTCGCCACGGAGCTTCCTGGGAGGTGTTTTGTGATGGTGAATGCTGGCAAGTCAACAAGTAGAACCCTAGTACTGTAACCGATGAACTACTCGCGTCTGGTCACATCCCGTGACTCGTTGTCACATTCATGACCTTCAACATGAAAGCGGTCGAAGCTGCCATTACAGAGCTCAAGAAAGCAGCTGCAGAGGGGAAAAGGGACAAAAGAAACCAGGCCATTGTAGGGCGCATTGCTGACTATCTACTCTTGCTCGTGGGTTGTCGTCTTCGTGACCGGCTGTCAAATTTGATCTGGGTCATTCATATAGAAATCACCTTCACCTCCTGCTGAATCTATCGAGAAGCTAGCTCACGCTCTTCGAAAACCACTTCTTCCTCTTTATATTGCTCATACAGAACAGGCATTACAGCTCTCCAGCAGTTTGGTCGCTGCTATTTTCGAGGAGAAGATCTCGTGTAGGTTTGCAAAGGCAGATTCAAAGACGGGGGACCAGATCTCCCGTTGGGAAACCGTACAGACTGAAATTATATCCGGTATCCTAGTCAGTCGTTTTCCAACGTGATCGCTATTCGGCACCAACCCACTCTCATACAGGACTTCTTGGAAGCAAATGATACATGTATTATTCTCTCGCTGTCGTGATTGCATTTACTGAACAGTTTAACATTTAGCGAAAAGCAAAGAGGTCATCGCTGGGTTTCTCTATCACAAGCTGTGTGGTCTCTACCTACCGCCAGCGAACCTTGAATCGGAATACAAACCCAATGCACTCCTTAAGACCACTGTCTGTTCTTTTTTATTTTTATTTTCGCTTTTCATATTCTGAGTGGTCCCACTGCTTATATGCGCGGTATTGTCTTCGGATCAGGTCTATACCCTATTGCACGAGACCGCAGCGTCGAATTCCGCTAACCAGCAGAAGTTGCGGGATCCCAAAATACTCGGAAGGTGTGTTAATGGAGCAACTGTTTAAGCCGACTCTGACGCCGTTTTGATTCTAGCAAGCGACTTGGACTGACGCTGTCCCGCACTACAGGTAATGTCCTTCGTTCACTGATCATATTGAAATTAACTTTCCCATCCATGTCATTAGAATACCTTGCCCTTGAAGCACTTCTTACGCTTTTTGCCCGCTTGTTGCCGTCAGCTGCTAGTAAATCCGAACATGGGCGGGTTAAACGTGAACGCTTCATTCGAGAAGTTTTGGATGCTATGCCATCCGAGAACGTAGCATTGTCTAAGGATATTGCCAAGGTTCTGACTATCGCATCGTCAGCTCCATGGGAGGAAACTTCCGTCAAGATCATCGAAATTCTCTCCAATAACATCTCCTTGTGAGCATCTATCAGTTCATTGCAACATTCTTAAGATTTTTTTTTATGAAGTCCACAACCATTTCGCGTCAATTCCATTGTTGTTGGCGCCACCACCTTTCCTCAACCTCTGCCGGAGGACAGACTCTATCTCGATCAGAATAGTTTCTTTGCGAACGTTGATCAGGTATTATTTATTCCCTTTATCCATCATCATGAAACTTTGCGACCACTGATCCAACAGGGAAACGTGTACGAGACATTCCAGGCTTCATACTCCTGTGTCAAGGAAGTCAAGATGTCTGCACACACACCCTCCAACGGACAGGGTCTCATTAGAGTTATTGTAATTCTATCTTCGGCCCCGCTTCTGGGAAATTTGCCAATGGTTATCCCCGATGGCGAAACCGCATCCATCTTCTTTCAAATCCAGTTAGAGGACGTCGAGAGATTCCTGCAAACCGTGCATGCCCGAGGCTTGGTAAGTTCTTTGCCTTTTATTTTATGCCTCCTTCAAAGACCGGCGCTAAACTGTTGTGGCGCAGACCGGCCGGGTAGTGCGGAACCATAAGAAAGTGTCAACAGCGGAGTCAACAATGCTAGATTTCCGTGAGGCGGCCCAAACTGGTGCACCTTCACCTTCTATCCAGGTTTGATCGAACATGCTTCCAACTGTTCAATGACTCATGGTACATCAGGAGAAATTCAAAACAGTGGAGCAATGTTCATTGTCCTCTTAATTTCAGAGGCTTCCTGATTAATAGCTCCTTGATAGTTATTGAGGATCTGTGCAGTGAAGGACACGTTTCCTCGGATCCACCCACTGTCGACGACATGTTCGCCCCGCCTTCGGACGTGTTGGAAACGCCGTCGCAGCACCCTATGGTTACTAACTCGTCTGATCAAAGACAAGATAGTCCCCTCAAGCCAGCTGTAACGCAACTTCCTGACGAACGTCGCCCTGATATTAGTGCCGAAAGGATAACAGAAGTGAAACGTGGGACAACAACGTTGACACCGCCTTCGATGGGACGATTGTCCACCCCTGCGAAGTCTGCTCGCAGATTGCTCAGCTCCCCTGTTGACTCGGATGGTGCCTTGACTGTACTATCGGCGCTCCCAATATCGTCCGTGAAGCAAGCAGCACCAAGGAAAAACAAGCTCCCATCCCGCCCCGACGCAGGTTCTGGTGACGACGATATCCTCAAACCTCGCTCTGGGAGCACTGCCATTTCACTGCCGACAGCCGTGACTCGAGCACCCACCAACATGTCTGATAAAACTCTGAATCCTGGTTTGACAGCTATAACTTCCGCAAGGACAACAAGCGTCCATCTCAATAAGCCTGACTCAGGTATTCCTGAACTCGAAACCGTTGCTTTGGTGACTAGGCCCGGACGACTCTCTCAACGTCATGATGGAAAGAAGAGGAAACTCGAAGAGGGCGACAATATGAACAAATTGCACCCAGTTGCCATGGATGACGAAGGTGCTTCTGAGAGGAACCCTAGTCCAGATATTATGAACAAGAGAAGAAGGGAACCTGAAAACACACCTGAGCAACAGGCAGCCGCCACTGATGTTGAACTTGACCTTGTCTCTCGGAAGAAACGTTTACGCCTTCAGCAAGTCGAAGTCGAACAACAGATGACCACAGTGCCATCATCCAAGCCGAATATTGGAGCTGCTGTGCTAGCTGTTCAGCAAGAAGGCGTTTCCCCAAATCTGTCAACTGAGCCGAATACGACGGCCGAGAGGCAAGATACAGCCAAATTTGAAGTGACTAGCACCCTACATGCGTCCAAATCCGTTAATCCTGCTCAAAAGTTTTATAATATCCTGGGTCCGCACGGAGTGGCAGGCACCAGTGGTGTAGAAGAGGGTGTTTCTGCCGTACCTTACTCTGCGGAGGATGAAAAGGACGACGAATTGCCCACAACTACGAAGGGTCCTCAGCCAGACAGCTACGTACATTCTCCTCATTTTATTGGTGCTGGGCAGATACAACTAGAACCGGAGAGAAATGCTCTCTTGTCTGTCAACGGCAATTCCCCAAGTGAATTATGTATCGGTCCAGGTGACCACGTTCCGAGGCGCCATGCAAGCGAATCGAGAGGAACAAAAAATCGTCTTCAGAGAGATGCGGTACGTGGATGAAGTCGGGCACTCCCCGGTATTGAACCAATATGACCAACAGTTTCTTCCTGACGGGGGTGCCAGAATGCTCCCGGAAGATCCGACAGCTGAAGAGGATTCCTGCTGGATAGATGGGATAGACGCCGCACAGAATGTCGTCAATGACAGCACTATTGGTTCCCGCAAAGTACGTTCATCAAGAGCCGTAACGCATGACCTTATCGATCACGACGACTCACAGGTCATTCAGCAGGCTGGTCGTGCAGTTTTCGGTACATCTACTCCCGTAAAAAAAATCCCCCCTTGGGCCGAATCTCCTACCACCATCCAACCACGGACAATGCCTGCATTGAAGGGTCATCGTCCAAATAAAACGATCGCATGTTATCCCAATGGAGATGCACAAGAGCCATACTCGTCACCGCCCTCAATTGTCACCCGCCGATTGAAACACAACGTCACATTTGCGTCAGAGAGGGAATCTATTAGTCCAGTCGCATTTGAACGTGATTTTTATGGAAAGAAAGATCAGCCCAGCGTAGACGGCGTCGACGTTGACTCTAGACGAGGTATGTCATCAATGGGTTATAATATTGGCGTCTTCATATTTGCAATCATCAGGATTATCCTCTCGCAAAGGAAACAAAAGAATCAAAATCGAGGATCATTCTCGGCTTGGAGGAAGTGACAGAAGTGTTTCTTTGCTTGTGAATCGGGATCCTGCCTCTGTTCAAGACGTTGTGGACGTAAGTTCGCTGGGTATATGGTTGCGCAGCGAGATTACTATTTCTTTTGTGCTAGGTTCTGGACAAGATACACATGGTATGATCGATTTATGCGTCTGTGATCTATTTCTACATTCCCATGCAGGCAATCGTTGACCGAGTAACGGGTAAAATAAAATCCGTCAAGGCAAGCGTGCAACATGGACGAGCTGCATTCCTGGGGGAGGCTGCGGCGGATCTTTACAGCATGTGCGCTGAGAGGTACGTCCAGATGGTCTTTACTTAACAACTGACTCGAAAGACGTGGCGCAGTGCCGAGCACTTCAATGCACTGGTCGATCTGGAAAATGAGTATGGGACGTGCTCTCGCAATTTGGTGAACGGGATCGAGGATGTTTCCAGGACCAACGGGCACGTTCGCCAGCAAGTCCAGCAAGTGATTCACTCAATTGATAGACGAGGTCTCCACAAAAAATTACCAAATTCTCTGTTCCCCGCGTCTCTTGAAGACATGTTCTGTGACTTGGCTCTGCAGTGACGTCTGCTCTAGCTCGTTTCGTACGCTTCCTGTACTGCTTGCTGCCTGTTGTGTCAACTAGTTTCTGATCCCGTAATACACCGTGTCCTGTCGACCGTTGAGACGAACGAATTCACATTTCGCTCCAGTATCGCAGCTATACATGCTTGGCTTCCATAGGTTTACGCCTGGCCTATGGCCATGGTGCAAGACTATTCGCGATCGGATACTGTGACAACGCTCGAAGCAGGATGTGTACCTTTTGGGAGTCACACTTGCCTTACCCAGCTTACGCTACGCTTGGCCAGTATGTCTGGAGCGACTTCTTCATCCTCTGAGCCGTCCGATTCCTATCGCCTTCCGACGAATGTCAAACCAACACATTATGATGTGACGATTCGCACCGATCTGAAGAAACTCGAATTCGATGGTTTCGTCAGAGTCCAGTGAGTAGATCCATCAACTCGTGAGCTGCCGCTGACCTGCTAACACAGCCTAGATGTGAATGAAGAAACGTCAAAGATTGTCCTCAACGCTGCGGATCTCAAACTGAGCGCTGTGTCTGTGTATTCTGACGGTCTCAAGATCAATCAAACACAAGTCTCATGTGAACTAGATCCGGCGACCGAAAGAGCGGCGCTGAGCTTCCCCGTCGCCCTACCAGCCGGTTCGACCGCCCAGCTTCTTGTGGGATTTCAGGCAACTTTGACCGGGAGCATGATGGGTTATTACAAGTCGGCTTGGGTGAAGGAAGGACAGACCAAACATTATACGTTAACGCAGTTTGAGGTGGGTGTGGAGTTGATATTTTACATGGACGTTGGCGGTCGGTGAACTCATACACGACTTGACCAGGCTACAGCTGCTAGACGAGCATTCCCTTGCTGGGACGAGCCGGCACTCAAGGCTACGTTTGCTATCACGATGATTTCGGCCGCAGACACAGTCAATTTGAGCAATATGCCTGCAATTTCAGAGCAAGTTTGTGACCCGCAGTTGGCGGAAGTTCGCGAAATCGGTCCACTTGCAGAACTTGTCCGTCCGTTGACAGATGGTGATAAATTGGGAAAATGGAAAATATCACGTTTCGAGACGACTCCAAGGGTGCGTGATGTTTTTTGTCTAGTTTTGTCTTTAAATTTGTTTCCGTCATGCTAGATGTCAACTTACATCGTTGCTTTTGCCAACGGACAATTCGAATACTTGGAGAGCTCGTACACCAGTCCACTTAGTGGGACTACCAGGCCGCTGCGAATTTATGGTGGGGGAACCTGTTCATCTGCCTGAGACGTTTCTGACTCCGGACCACAGCCACACCCGACATCATTCATCAAGCGCAGTTCGCCTTGGATATAAAGGCCCGCGTCCTACCATTCTATGAGAAGGTTTTTGATATCGAGTACCAGCTCCCAAAGCTCGACACCCTTGTGGTAAGCGATGCGAAATTCTTGGCTTTCCCCGTTGAATGGGTTTCATGAAAGGCCCACGATTTCGATGCGGGTGAATTTTATCCTCTAATTTTCCACGGATGTGAACCATGACTGACTTCGCTTGCAGGTGCCATGGAAAATTGGGTGAATGTTGTTCCAACTTCACAGGACCTTCGGCTCACCAGCCAGTGCAGGGTTTGATTACAGGCAGGACCAACACTCTGTTACTTGATCCCAAGAATGCGGATATGATGACGAAGAATATTGTTGCTGCTGTGCAAAGTCATGAGGTTGCACACATGTGGTGGGCGACATATTCGCGTCTCAAATGTGTCGAGCCATGTTGCGACGATATCTAGGTTCGGAAATCTTACTACGATGCAATGGTGGGATTACCTCTATCTGAATGAAGGTCGGGGGTTTGTTACCTGTTGTGATGCGGTTGCTGACAAGATGTCCAGGTTTTGCGACCATGGTCCGCATTTCCATTCCCTGATACATGTTGCATCTATGTGAATTATTATCCGCAGATGGGTGAGGTGATCATCATCGGTAAGTGCCCCTTTACTGTAACTTCCATCTTGGATGTGATTTGAGATCCTCCAACAGACAAGTGAGAATAGGACATACGAACTGTGTGAGTTGACATTGATGATGTTGTAGGATTTATCCGGAGTGGAGAGTCGACTCCAAGTTCATCACGCAGCACCTCAACAGGGCTCTTGAACTTGACGCGAAGCTGTCTTCCCATCCAATCCAAGTGGACTGCGCCGATGCCAATCGGATCAACCAGGTACGAGAACGCATTCGAGAATGGTGAACCAATATCTACATGGCGATAGATCTTTGATTCCTTGTCGTATTCGAAAGCTGCATCTGGTACGTTCTATTTTTATTTTTATTTTCGTAAATTGTCCCTCGTTGAAATTGGGTGGAATGTCCAAGTTTTGCGTATGCTGTCCAATTACGTTGGAGAAGAACTCTTCTTGCGTGGTGTTTCGCTTTATTTGAAAAGGAGGATGTTCGGGAGTAGTGTGACCAAGGACCTTTGGGAGGCGGTCGCGGTCTCAACAGGCAAGTTCTTGTCCTTTTAATCACCAGATGAGGTTCATGACGACAGAGGCAGGCATTGACGTCGTGAGGATTTCGGAGAACTGGATATCAAAGGTGTGACAGTTCACTGTACCTTGAACGCCTGAGATAGACACTTCGTCACCAGATTGGATTTCCGATCTTGACTGTTTCGGAGACACCAGATGGGATAACTGTGAGGCAGGATAGGTTCTTGGAGTCTGGATTGCCGGAGGATCGTGAAAATGCTACGATCTGGTACTTTTGGTCTTCTAGTTCTCTCCGTATGGCTGGCTGATCTGAATCGATTAGGTCTGTCCCTTTGGGATTGCTGTCAGTAAACGAGCATGGAGAGGCCAAACTTGACAAATCGCTCTTGTTGGAGAAGAGGGAGCAAAACTTCACTCTCGATACCAGCAAACCGTTTAAGTTAAACGCAGGGACGACCGGAGTCTGTGAGCCTGGACATTCCAATGATGTATTTTGCCGCTTTTCTGAGCGGCGCGCAGATAGAGTTTTATATACGCCTGAAAGACTGGACAAGATTGCTATAGAGGCCGCAAGAGAGAATTCAATCTTCTCATTGAATGATCGCATAGGTCTAGTGCATGATGTGATGGCCCTTGCTCAAGCAGGTTTGGCGAAAGTGAGTAGTGCGCTCAACCTCGTCAATGTATTTAGGAAGGAGAAAGAATGTGAGTACGTTGTGTACGACTGAAAGGGACTCTCTGACGCAAGATGTTTTTAGATTTGGTTTGGGACGGAATCAGTGAAAATGTGTCCGACTTGGTGTCGATCTGGTTGGAAGATACCAGTGCGAGAGACTTGCTAAACACTTTTCGTCGGGTGCGGAGATTTGATTCGGACCGTACAGAAATCATTCTGACCTCTTGACGGCGCAGAATCTGTACAAGCCTCTGGTTCAAAGTTTAGGGTACGAGTATTCAGCATCTGACTCGCCGGATACGTCACTTTTGCGTACTCGGGTGATCGCTCAAGGTGCTGCGGCTCAGGATGAAGAGTACGTCCGTTCGCCCACCACGTGGGCACTGATATATATGTTTCCGTAACAGGGTGATCGCAGAACTGTGCAGTCGGTTTGCGCGGTGCATGGAACATGGGGATCAATCGAGGATAGCGGCAGATCTGCAGGGTATTGTCTATGTCACGGTTCGTCTACTCTCAGAAAGGAGAGTTGAGCGGTTGTACTGAATTGGTGCCTGTGGTACACAGGCCGTGAAACACGGTGGACGAAAGGAATACGACACGGCCAAGGCCATTTACGAGAACCCCAAGACGCCGACAAGCAAGAAGGCGGCAATGTACTGTGGATCCACTGCGATTGATAGTAGGCCATGCACTGACGTGGGATGTGCAGACAAGCGATGTGCGCAAGCCTAGATGCGGATCTGCTCCGAGACACTCTCAGTTACATGCTGGCCAAGGTGCGGGACCAAGACGTGGTATACTTCGTGGCTGCGATGCAGGAGAATCTGCGTGGGAGGCGATTGCTTGCACTTTTTTTCAAGGAGAATTATGACGTGGTGCGTGTTTGAACGAGGGCTACTAATCGCGTCAGTGCAGTAGTTGACGGAGTGACTTGGCAGCTGTACAAACGATTCGCTGGTAACTCTGTCATGAAATACCTCGTTAAGGTAAGAGGAGCGAGCGTCCATGTTAGATGAGGCTTTGTGACTCGGTTTCGGATGCAGTACGCATTCAACGCGTTTTCCACGGAGAAGGACTACGAGGAAACTGTCGAGTTCTTCAAGGTAGGTTTGATTAATATTTATGGTTGGTGAATTGCTGTTGAATGGTGTGACAGGACAAGGATACATCGAAGTACAATATGACACTCGAACAGTCACTCGAAAGCATACGCTCACGGGCACAATACGTGAAGGTAAGTTAACTTGGTGTTAAGATGGTTGCTACAGTACTCAATCAATCAAAAAGCGATCCAGTGATGATCTCAAGTATTGGTTACGTAATAATACCTATTAAATACCTCCCCCCCCAACCCCAAATGCCAGCATTCGATCCAGTCCGAGACGCTGTCTTAAATTCCCCAATAAGTCCTTCAGATAGAGACCCTCCTCGTCGTGCAACGGATCTCTCCGTTCTCCTCAACGACATACAACATTTACCCCGTTCACCTCCCCCACCTTTCTCCGCTCGCTCCTCTCTCTCTCACATCCTCCTCCACGATTCTGATCCAGAGCTTCTTACCGCACCCGCTCTTTCCCGCCTTCCACATTCCGCCCTACCTCCCTCTCCCCGTCCCCAGTCCCCATTCACCGGCTCCGACACGTCCTCCCACCCCCCACCAACCCCCTCCACCGCTGACTCTCCATCCATGCCCCAGCCCGTGCTCGCGACGTTACCATACAACCCACGTCGAATAACTCCAGCAGAATCCGTCCTCGTACCCTTGTCGGCAGCCGAGATCGAAAAATACCGTCGTTTTGTTGGCAAGGGCACCCAGAGGCTGTCCAAACGCAAGCGTCAGGACCACATCACCGACCACGAGTCGGATCATCCACTCCTCAAGAGGCCCAGGGGCATCGCAGGGGTCGTAGCTAGTCATTGTGGGTGTCCACGGTGACTCTATCAACGTTTTCGTTACATCGTCTCTTTTTCCGTTTTCCGATCAGACAACGCCCGGCCTGATGTTGGTGTCGCGCAGCGCTTTGATTCTCCCATCATTGGTTTGAAAAATTTCAACAATTGGATCAAGTCCGTCCTTATCCAGCGGTTTGCTCACCCCGCTCTCGCCGCGGTGCTTGACCGGTCCCGTGGAGGAGCCAGACAACCTTCTGGGAAAGTGCTTGACATGGGTTGCGGCAAAGGCGGCGATCTCATCAAATGGGGGAAGGCTCGCGTCAAGGAATATTTCGGTGTCGGTAAGCCGCACAAATCTGCCGTCCTACATCTGTCACAGTAGCAACTATCTGTTAGACATTGCCGCCGTTTCCGTGGACCAAGCTCGTCAACGTTGGGGAACCATGTCCTTCCCCAAGTTTGACGCACACTTTGCTACCCTAGACTGCTACACCGAATCCTTGTCCATTGCTTTCCCACCCTCTCAATTGGAGCAATTGTTTGACGTGGTGTCCATGCAGTTTTGCATGCACTATGCGTTCGAAAGTGCATCGAAAGTGCAGTGCATGCTAAGCAATGTCAGTCGTTGGCTGCGACCCGGCGGGATTTTCATTGGGACCGTTCCCAATGCTGAACAGTTGCTGTAGGTGACCTGCATGATATACAACGTCATTTCTCTCATATCATTCTGTAGTGAACGACTGTACGATCTTCCTCAGGATGCGGAACAGTTGTCGTTCGGTAACTCTATTTATACGATACAATTCGAGCAACGGGAGAACAAGCCCGTCTTTGGTCACAAGTACTGGTTTTATCTGCAAGACGCCGTTGAGAATGTGCCGGAGTACGTCGTTCACTGGGACAACTTTGTGCAGTACGTCGTTTCGGAGTCGACGAGAAGGACATGCACACTCATTGCTTCCATCCCTGATGCCATCGCAGAATGGCCGAGGAACAGGGGCTCATTCCCATTTACAAGGAGGAATTCCATCACGTTTTCACGGAACATCGCGATCACCCGGAATTCGGACCGCTATTAGTTCGCATGAAGGTCGTTGACTCCAAAGGCGAAAGCGCAATGGATTTAGACCAGTGGGATGCTGCGAGTGCGTGTCGAGACCGCTTGTGCTCCTGCTGATTATTTTACCTCCTCTCTCTCTCAGACATCTATGTCGCCTTTGCGTTTCAGAAACGCTAGGTTGTGGTTCGACACGCAAACAAGCAACCAAGTCACTGCATGCCGCGCCCTGAGAGATATCGGCCTCCGTGTTTCCGTTCCCACTCTGGCAAATGAGCTTTGCCCATGGTTCATCGACGTTCATCGGCCGTCCGACTTGGTGGACCTACGGAGTCGTGGCTGCTTTTCAAGATGGGCGTCCAGTCGGTCACAGGCAGGGCTGTATGTAAACCAATGTAGCTGGAATGAATATGTGTATATACCAGGATCGAGCAGTAGTCCACGCGGATAATAAGAGTTAGATATCCCATCTGCAGAGACCCCCTCCACTTTGTCACCGCCATTAGCAAGCCTCTGACGTTGTCCGGAAAATATGGCGTTATACAGGGAAGAGAGAGGGAAGGTAAAAGATATTGGAACACGAATGAGATCAAATGAGGAACAGAGAAAAGAGCTTATTCTTGACCAAAACCAACAGTTTCTCTGCCACCAACGCCGTTAGAAAAACGTTAGCACAACGATGAGAAGCAAACGCTCACTCCACTGCCAATGTCAGCTTGTGCTCAAGGCTAGCATAGTCCTTGTATGGAGGGAGGTCTATGCGATTGAAACAGGTGTGGCTTTTCGGCAATTGCGACGGGTCGCCAGATTTCTCAATCGTGAAGCGTCGCGGACCGTCTGACCCTTGCAGGTCCTTGAATCCATTGACCGGGATACGAGAGGTACCCGTCGCGAATTGCAGAAGACGAGACTTGCGTTCGGGTGGCCAGCTGCGGACACACTTCCAGAACCACTGAATAACCTCATCGTTCATCTCGTAACCTCTGTAGTCCGTGTACTTCGTCCAGTCGTCACTAAATACAAATTTCAGTTTCGCACTCAAGTTCCGGAAAAGAACACGTACACATCTATTTCGGACATGCCGCCGATCAAGAGCTCGAGCTCTCGCTCATCGAAGACCGTGATGAGATCTTGTGGAATGAGCTCGCTGAAACCCGACATGAAGGCTTCGAACTGGTCTTTGACACGTTTCGAGATGCGGTACTCAACAACATGGTCGACATATTCTTTCTTGTTGTCTTCCGTCACTGCGACGTCAGCCCCACCTGGTTTGAGTTCGATCGTCACCATCTCGCCGAAACGTTCCTCCGTCGTGGTAAATGTTTCGTCAATGACATCAGTGATGTCATTCTCGCTGCATGAGGGTCAAACCAAATAAGTCTGCGGGACTCAAGAAAAGCTTACAGCATCCACGACAGTCCACGATGAAGTTCTGCATCAACGCTCTCAAGGTCTGACAATGTCACTTTCTTCCTCAAAATCATCTTGTAGAAGCTGACGATGAAGTAGGCGTCCAGGAATCGACGGTGAAAGATGCCCAGGCCTAGGCAACGACCGATAAACTTGAAATAGTTGAGATGCTCCGGGTTGACGCCAGATGCAGGATTAATCTGCAGCGTATAGTTATCGTGCGCCGAGTACTCGAAAAGACAGTAGAAGGGATTGAACATTTCATGAGAAAGCAAGAAGAAGAACTCTCTGCGCAACGAAAAGATAATGAGCGATAAGACTCGACAACAAAGAGATCAGCAAAAGATCGCACCTCGATAGACCGCCGTAGTCTAACCCATCTTCTCCATCGAATTTGATCATAAGCCTCTTTTTAAGATCGTTGGGGGTCTGCCTCATGATCTCGGCATAGCTGTCCTCAAAGATATGATTGCGGCGAATTTTGATTTGACAGTTGCCGGGCTGTGCACGCATAGCGGGTTGACTCCTAAAGTAGATGAGCTTCCTTCTGAAATCACGTTTATATTGCGGGACGTTGGCATCGAGCGTGGACGGCAGACGGGGGTCGTCCCAAGTTGTTGTCTTTGTATTATGGTCTACGAAGTAGACACGAGCGGTGGAAGTAAGCCGCATCTCCCATCCAGACGGGAGGGGGCCAAGTTGTGATATGGTCTGCGGTTGGAGAGCGGTGCCCTGTCCACTGGGACCCATAACACGGATGACGGTTTGACGACGGGGATCAACCCATGTAGTCGTTCGAGTATTGTGGTCGACGTAGTACGGACGACCTTCAGGCGTGTACCGCTCTTCCCAACCGGGTGGTAAACTACCGGTTCCGGGGGTGGTGGCATTGTTGGCCGAGACGACCGGGGTAGCGGTAGCAGTTTGGTTAGCGCCAGCAGGAGCTCCTGAGGATCTGTACGTGTTGGCGTTGTTGGCTTCGAGGAGATCATCAGCGAGAAGACGGCGTGCGTGCTGATCACGGGCGGCATTGGTCTCCCCTTGTTGTGTGGTGTTGTTGACCGCTGCACTGGCGGATGGTCTGTTCCAAGTTGTGCTCCGAGTGTTGTGATCTACATAATAGGTCCTGCCAAGGGGATCGATGCGACGTTCCCAGCCAGGAGGGAGTGGGCCATATTGATCAGCATGGGGATCAAAGTTATTATTGGCAGAGGCCGGGGGAGCCATTGTGACGTGGGTTGTCTGAGGAAGGGGCGTGGAAGCAGTGCCAATATTGGTCGAGCTGGCTGGAGGGGGGACTGTAGGAGAGGGCTGTGCCTGGGATTCGACGTCTGATGGCTGAGGATTGGGCAAGGGAACGGTCGGCTCGGCGGTAGTGGCGTGGGAACTTGAGGCCCGGGAAAGACCGAGAGTTCCGGTCTGCAACGGAGAGGCGGTGCTCGTGCTGGCACCATTCAGGGAAGT
The DNA here is from genome assembly GCA_900068975.1 of Hygrocybe conica. Classification (NCBI taxonomy): domain Eukaryota; kingdom Fungi; phylum Basidiomycota; class Agaricomycetes; order Agaricales; family Hygrophoraceae; genus Hygrocybe; species Hygrocybe conica. The sequence goes on along the minus strand of CEMM01320723.1, from coordinate 6,518 downwards.
GCTGGATGCATTTAAACCGAGGTTGGCAAACGCTGCAGTAGCACCGACGACTTGGGAGGGACCAGGATTGGAGATGGGCTGGTTGACGTTGGTAGATAAATACAGGATAAGCTTGCCGTGCACCACAAGATTATCGTTCGATTTCTTCAGATCCAATGTGAGCATTTCTAGTGCGAATGTAAGCACCGATTTGAAGCGGGTGACGCGACGGAGGAAAAAGTTAAGGGGTCACACACCATGCCCGCCAAGTTCAAGGTCCAACACATCGCTCACACGGATGTTGACGACTCCGAGAAACCCTTGATCCCGCCTCTTGAACTTGCGCTGATCGAAGATCTGGACTGCAATGACCGAGGAATCATCCGGGATGGTACTGGGAGGTTGCTTTGAGAATGATAAACGCAAAGGGTCAAGAAAAGATGGGCTGACATGTCGAAGCTCTCATTCCAATAAGGATTCAACGTCTTCTTGATCACACTGGTGGTATGTGTCTGCTCGGCATCGACTGTGATGACGGCGAATGGATCCGGAAAACGGAAGACATCTCGTTTGGAGAGACCGTCTGCGGCGACGACTAAAGGCAAAAATAGGGCTTCTGGGATCCTGCGTATATGCGCTGGCGATGGTAGACATACCAGTGATCCTTATTCTCTTATTCCTGAGGGACATGCAAGTTTTGAGACGAAGAATGTCGAGTGCAGATCGGAGAGACAACTAACCGAACATCTGGGCGTACAGACATCGCTATCAACGTCAAATAGACGACCCGTGAGCGCTGAGCAACAAGACGTGTGCGATGGACGATGTTGGAGTTGAACGCTGAACTATCAATATTCAAGCAAGGACATGTGACCGGCTTTTACTTGGATTACAACTTTTTTTACAGACAAAATTCTGTTTTTTACATCGCAGGTACAGTACGTCCACAAGAACTCTGATCGCACGGATAACACGGAGGATATCCGTCACCTTCGTTTCCTCGAAAAAAGCGTGAAAAACACAGACAGACGGATGACACTGCGCTTCTTCTTCATCACGGGGACATCGGTCGTTCCCTCCGGTACTTCCTCGATACGTTCCATCATCTTCGCGGGGATAAAGCTGCGGGTGCGTTTGAATGGCCTGTTGGTGGTGACGTCGTCGCAATCGTCGTCCCAGCTACTGTGTTCCACAACTGCATCGAACTGCTCCTGTTTCAGCGATTGAGCATGGCCCTCCCACGCGACACCGGAGAGAGGTCGAGGATGATCTCTACCGATGTGGGAGTCTCTGGTCTGATCGGTGGAGAAAATTATCAATTTCAATGCGTAAACTTCAGACGGCCGAGATAACTCACACGACCGTCTCTGTTACTCGAGCCCATAATGAACTCGTCGTACAACGGAGAGGCGTAGAATTCTTGAAAATCATACGGGGCCTAGAAAGCGTGGTTAAACGGAAGCAATATGGGAATCGGGTCGGTACTTACTTCGGGCGTGTATACCGATTTTCTGAGGCTTGACCTCTTGTTGGCTTGGTTGTTGTCGAAGAGGATGAGAAAGCCAGACATGACCCCAGTGCAGCGACTGATCCTGAACGACCGTTGACCATCAGCTTTTTATACGTACGACCGTGAGCGCCTGCTACCCGCTCGGCTGTGATCGAGTATGGACACCCGTCCCATCCTGACGCGGTCCGCTGTCTGAACCCTGCTGACTGAATTCGAGTGAGTCGGTCGAGGCCGCCCAGGAACCGCCACTCTTTCCGTCTCACACCTCAATGCCGCCTATTGAAGCACCTCTGAACACTGTGAATGCCGTGCAGACCCTTGTTTCAGCCCTTGGCTGAACGTTTTATCTAGGCAAACCAGCATGCCGCCAACGCGGACGATCATATGGCCCAAGGTCTCCTCATTCCCGCTGCGGAAGAGCATTTCAAGGCCGCGGAAGCTTATACAGCCGCCATAGAGAGATGCAAAGATGATCACGTACGTTCACCGTCTATGTGATCGGTGCTGACCACCGACCCATGACCGCTAGACCAAGCGAACATTGAGAATGCTTCACGCCGACCACCTCAGAGCGGGAAAAGAGCTTCAGAGAAAGATCGAGGCATTACGGGTAGAGAACAAGGATCCGTCATTACCCCAGAAACCGTCACCGTCGCCGGTTGTCTCCAACGTCAATGCCCTCAGCCAGACGCCGCTTATTGAACCTGTCCCATCCCCACCGCCATCTACCCGACGCATGACTGACTCGCAGAATACGGGAGAAGAATCATTCATGGTCTTGGGTCATCGCGTGTGTCAATTTAGGTTTTATGATCGCCACGAAACCAATTTCTCCCCACTCGCAGTCAGATCCTGGTGATGCATTCAATCAATTCTGGAAGATATTGGAGGGTATGGTAGAAAATCTATCACAGCCTGTGGCCTTCGCCACGGCACCGCTCGCTGTGGATGAGTTGCAGCCCAATAATGTCGACGCTTTGCAGCGGAAAGGAAGTCTCAGCAGTGACACCGATCTTGAGGAACCGATGGTCAGGAGGATCACAAGACGAATTGGAATTGGTCGGGACAATTCAAAAGTCAAGAAATCATCAGGCTTGTCGCAATCTCAAAGTCCAGCCTCGTTCAGTGTAGACGACGAGGAGTTCGACGATGGCGATTTTGAAACCGGTAAGAATTTGATCTCAAATTCTGAAGTGCGTTACTATGATCTCAAGGACACGATCAAGGCGACGACTTGTCAGAATCGTTCTTCGTCATCCCACAGGGTCCCGAAGTCGCTGCCGCGAACACAAGGAAAGAAAATGCCATGCTTAAAGCTGACGTAGAAGCCCTACAAATGCGCCTTGCTGCGGCAGACCGAGCCCTTCAGCTGCGAAAGGACCAGGATCAACAGCTGAGAGATAGCATCTTTCTGGCCCGCCGAGAAGTACGCTGCATCCATGTTGGACCTTCTCTGGTCACTCATCTGGCGAATACTAGGCTCAACGCGCGATGGGGGCATCAGGGATGCTGCAACCACGCCCAGGCCAGGGAGTCGTGGAATTTCCAGGCGTAAACATTGTTCCACCTCATTCACCCATCCCTCCTTTGAACGCTGGCCGGGATCACGAAGCGCAACTACTTCGTCGAGTCCGTGAGCTCGAGGAGGAGAATCGAGCACTTCGCGCAAACGCCGAGAAGCAGGTTGGTCTTGTGGTTTGGTTATATCAGAGATTTGGCTAAAGAATGTTCAGAAAGCGACGATAGCAAAGTATCGCGAAAGATGGGACAAGGTCAAGGAGTCTCAGAAGCGTAAGAAAGCTGCTGCTGCAAGTACCGGTGTACGAGATACGATCAACGAAGAGCCCGAGGAAAAGGAACAAGAAACTACCAGTCTTCTCGCCGCAAAAGAAACACCTTCAAATGGCGATATGTGATACCTATTCTAGTTTCGGTACGCGATCGACGATAAATACATCCTGACGACCACTATACCTTTGAAACCATCCTCTTCAAACATCGAACGACAATTAAGCGAAGAGGCCAAAGTCGACAACTTTGAACGAAGTCAAGAAACAATCAACATCGAACTTGGCTGCCGCAAGTCCTTCATCGCTCACGGCCCCCCCGTCGGTGGAAGCCAGAGGGACATTCCAGGTCTCCACAATGTCAACATTCTTGCTTGGAATGCGATGAAGGACCATGAGTATGCGGACTGTATCGGGCTCTGTTTGTCGAAATTTCGGGACGAGTTGGGTACCTTCGAGGACAATGGCGGAATGCGGTTCAATGCCAGCGTAGAACGGGATGACCTTGATATCGTGAATCGCTGATGACCGAGCGGCATTGTCGTGTGCCAACGAGTCAAAGTGAAACCTTAACATCACGATTAGAATGCACCGAATGGATAAGTGGTTGACTGACTTGGCAGCATCTTTATCAGAGTTGGCCGATACCCGCTCAAGGATTTCGATGACGATGCTGATACTCGAGGAAGGATATAGAAAGACCTCCTGGTTATCTGGCACCTCACGCAGGTTTCTGTTGATCGTTAGCAGTAAATACATGGTCAACAATAAATTCAAACAATACTGACGATGCGTCTATGAGATTAGCAGGTAATAAAGCTGTGATCGCACCACCGAACAGCTCCTTGGTAATAGACGAAGTCATGATTGACCGCTGTTGAGCATCCTTGGAGTCATTGTCGAGTCACGTCCTGTCACAACGCGTGACCGATCGTCACACAGACATGAACGAAGCTCGACGACCACCAACGGTCCAACCTGCTGCCGACAACCATGGCAGCACGCGTACAGGCATACCGGTCCCAGCGACGACAAAGAAACCTTCCCAAAATATGCGTTTGTCCCTTGCAGGGGGCCCCGCCATGCGTCTGCCGTTCCCGCAACCATCTTTGAACTTGGTTCCTGGAACGAACCCACGGCATTCGATCATGCGACCTCAGAACGTCAGCTCCTTGTTGCAAAGCACGAGCAAACCTATTCGTACGCCGGTCAGCACGTGAGTTGGACTCTAGGTCTTCGGGTTGAAGGCTCAACGACTTTCTGAACTAGTGCCGCCCGCCGCGTGTCAACGTGGCCGAGCGCTGCACCACCTGTCGCGCCGCCTAGCAGTCAGGTCACAAAGGATCCACGTCCACTTCGTGACCGATCATTTCAGAACAAGATGCGCCAGGACATCCTGAACTGGCTCCAGAGCACAGGTTATGACATATCAATGCAAACGCTGCTCAACATTACTGGCAACAATTTCCGGTCGATCGTATATCATCTCGTGCTCCAGCTTGATCCAAATTACTTCTATGACCCCAACTGCAGGTTTGAAGATGAGTTTGTTGCGACCTTGAAATCACTTCAATACCCTTTCGCGAACCAGATCGACCCCAAATGGTTGGCTGCCCCTGCAAGCATGCATTCATGGCCATTTCTTTTGGGTGTGCTTCATTGGTTGGTGCAAATGAGTCGGGTTTGTCGTCTCCTTTATCTCCGCTCCGCAACACACGTCCAATTGTTTGCGACAGACAAGATCTAATTACCTAAATAGTGGCGATCCATCGCTGCAAATTCCCGAAGACGTTCCAGAGGAGTTTGATGATCCCCATCGTCACTACGCTCTTGCGTTCCAATTTTACGAACAGGCATATGCTCTCTGGCTTGATGGCGACGATACTTTTGCCGAGCCACGACAAGCACTGGAGGAACGTTATGGTCTGTGCTCGATTGATTCGTCGCTCGATATAGTCGTGACAAAGTTGCAATTAGCCAAGAAGAACGAAAAGGTTCAAGCAGAATTGGAACAGAAACAAGAGCAGTTAGCTCGGGCCAAGGCCGAGTACGAGAAGCTTGCTTCGTCTGCAGTGTGTCTGCAAGCCCAATATATTTTTTCCTGCTGCCGACGTCTTGTCTAGGCACCGCTAGAAGAACTTCAGAAGAAGAATGGCTTGCTCAAGACAGATAATGAGAAATTCCAAAAAATTCTGCAACAATACGAAGGCCAGAAGAAGAAGTTGATCGACGCCATAGCGCATGAAAAGACAGAGGTGGCCGCTAAAGGTTACCCTATGTCACTTTGGCGCTGGGAAGCAAGCCTGACAGCGACTCACAGCATTACAGCTCGAACAGCTCCAAGCGGAACGGGACAAGTTATCTGACATCGTCAGACACCAGAACCTGTCCCCCGAAGAGGTTATTCAGATGAATGCGGAACACGAAGCCCTTTCTCGTAATTTGGAAGACTTGAAACAGAAGATCTCCGAGACGCAGAGATCAGTCATGTCCCTCGAAGTCAACGTCGCAAATCGTGTTGCCGCTGCAGAAGAAGCATTGGATACTTACAACACCCTCCTTTCTTCAGTTGGCCTCTTTCCCCCTCTGCCGCAGCCATTCGAGGATTTGGATCTGACACTCGAGTTGAACCCTGCAGCAACCAACCCCACCCAGCTCCTCAGCGGGGCCGACATTAGGAAGGTTATCAAGCCGACACTCAGCCGAATTGCAGAGCAGAAGAGGTCACAGCGAGCTGAGGTAGAGAGCGAGCGCATCAAGATTGACAATGAGCTTGACGAAGTGATTGCCCACTGCGAAAATCTTGAAGAGGAGATAAATCAGACGGAGAAGAAGGTAGCGAATGTCAACGAACAAGCTGACGATCTGCGAGAGGTGACCGTTTGCGACTTTGTTTTTGCGGCCTGAAATCTAGTGCCTTACGGGCCTCTCGCTTGATTTAGGCTGCACAGCAGGAAGCCCAGCTAAGCAATGCCGAGGCCACACGGTTGGAACGTGAACTGGCTCAGGCGAGAAACGCCGCGTTGGCGCACGGAATGGGCGTGAAAGCCCGACTACAAACATTGCAGTTCCAGTTGCGTTGTCATGTCCTATCGTTCCCCCTCTGTCTGACAACCATTGTATATGAAGATATCGGGAGCAGGAAGAGAAAATCAATCGACTGAGGGACGAAACTGTCCGTGCTATTATCAAGAATACAAACGACATTGCACTCTTCAAGGAAGAGGTATCCCGACATTTCA